>VDFB02084643.1:0-65450 GCA_007258455.2 Sequoia sempervirens
TTGTTATGGAAGAATAGACATCCCCAATTGGAGCCACTGGTGGAACCCCTAAAAAATTTCTTATGTTCCACTAATTTTGAATCCATATAAATGGATTTTCATCACTTCTAAAATGATGTTCCATGTATTAGGGTTTAGTTTTATTCAAGTTCTAGGGTTTTGTCTATGCCCTAAACCCCTTGAAAATCCTAAGTGTTAACAATCTTGTGCATACATTCTAATCGCGAGGTGACTTTTGCTAGCCCGTTCATAATTTCCTAAGTTACAACTTGAGTCATCAACTTCATTCACTAACCGGCCCTCTTTCCTAGCTTACTAGTTGCTACTTGTTTGACCTATTTAAATCATTTCAAATGTTAGGTGGGTTTGAAAATCATTTAGTTATTCACCATTTATCCTAAGTAAAAATCCATGATATGCCAAAAGTCTTTCACCTTTTAAACCTAGTGAATGACCATTTTTAAGTTATCACTAAGTGCACATGTCTATTAAAATGCTTAAGCAATGGTTGTTAGGTCCCACCAAACGTATTCCATTGGTTGCCCGCTAGCCCATGTAAATAAAATAATTAGATAAAAGAACCAATGGGGTAGTGGGCGGGTGACACCTACTCATCCTTATGGTGGGTCCTACCAACACTTTAAGGCATTGGTGATTAAGGGTTATGAAATAAATGGCTTAGATGCACTTTGATGGATCAATCTTGGCCATCCCCCACTAGCCCATGGGGGACCCATAGCTTAAGCAATGGTTGTTAGGTCCCACCAAACGTATTCCATTGGTTGCCCGCTAGCCCATGTAAATAAAATAATTAGATAAAAGAACCAATGGGGTAGTGGGCGGGTGACACCTACTCATCCTTATGGTGGGTCCTACCAACACTTTAAGGCATTGGTGATTAAGGGTTATGAAATAAATGGCTTAGATGCACTTTGATGGATCAATCTTGGCCATCCCCCACTAGCCCATGGGGGACCCATAGACAGTTCTCAGCTCTTGGAGGGTTGGCAGGAAAGCGCCACATGGCATCATCATCACTATTTGAGTAACTTTATAAAACATGAAGTATTTGGTGAAATATTTCACGACAACCATGGTAATGTTATGAGTGTTCTACTAAATGGACTTTTAGAGCATGTGCATAAATGATCAACGAGATATTTTAATCTTGATTGTCCATCACAAAGGGAGAAATTATCAGCATGAGCGCTAGCTTGGAGATTAAAGGGAACACATATTGGAGGTTGTTGGGTTAATCTGGGTCATTGCCTATAAGGCCGCAACAGTAGCTCAAAACCTTGCACATTTTAGAGTGCTAGCAGGCGGCTACCACGTGGACTCTCTTATGGCTCATAAAGTGTAGTGGGGCCACAAAGCCAACAAAGAAGATGCACAAATGGTAGGAATATGGCCAAGTGGATGTTGAGTCATCAAAAAGTGAAATGTTCAAACTTCTTTGACCTCATCTTGGCCACACACTGATCCAAATCATAAAAAGATCTACGGTGGATATTCAAATTTGCTAAAATGGACATAATGGAGCCATTCTGGATTGCAGAAGAAGTGAACAGTATTGGCAGAGTTGATGTTTTTATATTGAATTAAGGGTTTTAGTTGCCATAAAAGCTAGTTTTAAAGCTCATATTTGATTACAAAAGAATTTCTAAGGCATTCAAAAGCTTCTGAAGTGCATTTCAAGCGTTTGATGCCTTCAAAATTAGGGTTTTATGTGATTCACACCAGTAAGTTCAAATTGTACCTCTTGAGCTAAATTTTCTCCCAATTTCCATTCAATTGTTGTTATCATTTGAATTAGGATTTAGGTTTTCTTGTAAGGTTTGACGTTCATTAGAATTGTTGTAAATTTGAGAATTTTATCACTCTTTGCATCAAGTCTTCACCTTAAAACCTAGAAGCCCTAGTCTTAACCCGTGAGACCCTAGGTTAAGTTACTCGCTAGTACAATGGCACTGAAAGTCCAACTCCTTGGTTCTAAACCTAAGTAAAGACCTTTGGTCCAAGACCTTCTTGAACAATTTCCTTCCTCAACCAATGAGAAACATGTAGGGAAAACCATGATTCAAGGCCCTGGGGTTAAAGATGGCATTATCGTTAGAGAATATGCCATCAAGGATGTTGCATTACCGTGCACTAGGTGGTCACTTTTCCAAAGTTGGTTTGGTAATAGGCATGCTTAGATCCCAATTGGTAACCCATGGAGGCTAGATATGGGCAAGTTGATTGTCCCTAACATGTATCTAGACATTAACCTCCTAAAATCTATTGCAGCTAATTATGACCCTATTGTTAGGGTAGTTAGGACTTATTCTGGGTAGGAGATGGTTTGGGTTACTAAAGAGGAAATTGCAAAAGTTTTCAAATTAAACAAATGGAGTAGAGAAATGGAGGAGATTGATAAAAATAAACTAAGGGCAGATATGAAAAGATGAGACCTACATTCAAAGTCTTAGCGTTGGCTCACTTCTTGGCATCAACAGGAAACTGATGAAATATAATTATACTTGGACCATCTAACAAAGCGCCCTTTCCAATCAAGTATTTTCTTCTCTATTTCCAGAAAGAATTTTATTCGCTATGTCAAATTCTAGGGTATGATCTATCTTTAAGCATGCCAATTGGACCAATGTATATGGCTGCCAATATTCAACATCCCAACATCAACACATTGTATGATTTTGCTACTTGTCAAAATAAATGCACAAAGGTTTGGTAGCATTAAAGAATGGAGAAATAGGAGTAAGGTTATTGTGGTACTCCTTGTATATGCATATGTTCCTATACAAGGGCACAAATTTATTTGGCAATGACATGGAGTTGAAAAGAGTGGTAGATGGTGTAGTGATGCATGTTCAATCACATAATTTTTTGTTGGATAGACATGAGTAGAAAACCAGTTTTGTGGTTTCCTTAAATTTCTTTGCTTCTAAATTGAAAAGAGTTTCGATTGTAGATATGCCAAGGATTCCCAATGAGCTGCATGATTTCTTGAGGCTGAAGGAAAGGAGGCCTAACTTGAAAATTAATCACAAGCAGGGGAATGTAATCTCTTATGAAGATTGTGCACAATTCTTAGAGTATATGGAACAAGAAAAAACACCCCATGTGCTCCCCAGGGATGTACCATTGAGGATTGGTTTCCTTGAGGTTATGTGGTAGCTAGGTGATGTAGAGGACAATCACCTATTTGAGATAAGGAAAGGAACCCTTTTCCATACCTACATAGTATTCTCAAATTTTGTTATGACAACTAATTGATGGAAAAATATTCTTGATAGACTAAAGCCCTATGAAATGAAATTTTGAGCATATAGGAGCTAGACCTAGATGGTTTTATGGTTTGGTTCATGGATAGAATAAAAGGAGGGAAGTTTGTTCATAATTTTTCTTTCCCTGAAGACATTATTAGAAATGTATTTTTATTTTTAGACACAAGAAGATAGGATGAGGACATGAATTGTTTTTGAAAATTTGGAAAAAGAAAAAAGGGTGAAAGACCCTCAATTTACAACTTTGTCTGATATTGAGAATGTCATAGTGAGAGTAGAAGCAATTTTGCAAAATTTTGATAAGGTTGTTGCAACTCTAAAGGAAGAAAGAGTGGTTGAGGATAAGGGAAAAGTTGTGGTCACTAAAGATAATGATAAGGGGAAGTCCCCTTTGACAGAAGAAATACCAACTTACCAGCCTCCCAAGAAGGTGCACATCTATTCAAGGGGAAAGAGCAAGTTGTTAAGAAACAATTGACCATTTCCAATCCTACACAATTAGAGGAGTCAAGGGCTCCTTCTCCTCAACACCAATTACACCAATAGATTACCCCCACATTCATCCACCCCAAAGATTAATTCACCACCTAGGATAACATCTCCTAGAGAGCCACCAATGAAGAAGCAGAGGGTTGAGTCAAGCGGTCTTGTTGATTATCTAACTAATGAGTCAGATGAAGAGATTCTTGTTACAAAAGATGAAATAAGGCAAGGTATTCCCTCCCCTCAAAGAGACATAATGCCACATACTTTAAGTCTTAGACTAAGCAAGGCTAATTTAAGTGGGGTGAATAGTTTAGAGGATGTTAGAGTTGATGCTTGTGAAAGATTTATGGATGATGATGCATTTGTAAAGACACAAGCATTTCAAGAATATGTTTAGAGGGAAATGAAGGAAGACTATGTGATGAGCGTTGAGATGAAAACAAGTAAAATCCCTAAGTTGCCAAAAGTAGTAATAGAGGTTGAGGTTCATGAAGAGACGAGGACCAACTATTTGAATACCACTGCAATTGAAGGCAAAGACTTGATCAGAAAGGGTGGTGTATTATTACTGCCAGAATGGGATTTAGCATCAACTATTGCATTTGACACAGTTAGAAGGCATGATGCCTCAATTTTTACCACTGAAGAGGAAGTTACCTTGGCCTTACAAGGTCCGGCCTTCAATTCCCAATAGGACACATTAGCCTTTTGGGCCTTAGCCCCAAGCACTAAGAAGTTGAAGGTTGCAAAACTATTTGTTGGAGTCAAAGGGGGGCTAATCATTAAAAGAGTATTAGATACATCATCCATAGAAGTAGCTACATTGAATATTAATGTAGCTTAGTTCACCAAATCCACAGTAGAGTCCTTAACTGAAGAAAGGGATAAGTTTAAAACAAAGTACAATGACATAGTGGTTGAGTATAATGTGGGCCAACAGAAAATACCTCAGATGTAATTGGAAATTGCATTATTGAAGGAGAAATTTCAATCATTGCATGCCCTGGGCTCTTCAGAAGTAACAATTCTTCTTGCCCTGTCTCCACAAGAACATTTTCCATCTTCTCCCATTCTTTCACCACCTCGAATCCTAGTTGAAGTTATACCTCCTTGTCCTGAGGATGTTCCCATTATACAATCAGCTCCAAGTACATCAAATGCACCTGCAACAAAGGAGATCACCATAGAGGAGTTGATGGAGAAGCTCAATAATTATGAGGAGAGATGTCAATAATTTGATGAGCTAATTCACTCAAGAAAAACTTGAAAATTGTGATAGTGGTACTTGAGAACTTGAATAAAGGGATTGAGAGGAGGTTGATTAGCATTCATCCAAACTATTCTTCCATGTTCGATGCAATAAGGAACTTTGACAGGGATAAAGAGGTTGTTGTCCCATTGATGGATAAATAGATCCATAGGTTCTAGGAATTAAGAGATATGGCGATTGGATCAAAATATGATGCCAATCAACCACCCAACATTCTCCCAACTTTCAAATTGGTAAATACAATTAAGGAATTTCAAGGGTTGATTTAACCATTGGAAGTGAAGATCAAGGAGTTGGTGAAAAGGTTTGATGAGTGGACTTTTAGTCTACTCCTAGATATTTTGAATGAAAATGGTGAAGTCAAACCTTTGCAAGAATGGAAGGACCAAGCGAGTAAAGTGATTACTACTCAGGAAAAGTTGATTTGTGATGGATTAGATGTGGAGATGTTGAAGAATAGTATGGATAGGCTCTCTCATACATGAATCTTCCTTGAAGAGTTTGACAAGGAGGAAAATTAGGTGGTAATTAAATACACCCCATATAGGATAAATCTAACCAGATTATTGCATATAATTGACCTTTTGAAGAAGAATTTGAGCTTTGGGGGGGCAGGTATGTTGACATCCTAGACGTGTAGGTTGCTGTAATGGTAAAGTGGTATGGAATTTTGATCCTATGTCTACAATAATGAAGATTACAGTTGGAGAAATACAATACATGGCATGGAACTAGTATAGATTAGGCCTTTGTTATATCAACGTTCAGATATTATATTCTCTCAAATTCAAAATTGATGACATGGACTGCAGACGTGGAAATGTATTGGTGTTTTCTTCTTTCTTTATTTCATGTTTTTCATCCCCAAAGTTTTGGAGCACATGGACAAGGTGTGTAGCTTGTGGAAAGAATATTTACACCAACTAAAGAGCCTTTTGGAAGGCGAGAGAAATCTTTATCAATGAATGAGAAATGGTTTTTGTCTCATATGTGCATCTCCCTCGATTTTTGGCAAATACAATTGCCTTTTGAATGTAAAATGAAAACATGGCATGTGTACATTTGGCTCGGAGCTTGTTTTTTTCCCTTGTTTCTATAAAAGGGAATTCAAGGCCAATTGTACAGGTTGTTGATTGATCTTAGAGAAAATTTTGTAATGAGCGGATACAAAGAATAGAATAGAGTTTGCATTTAGGTTATGAATCTTGTATTTCTGTAATTGAATTTTGATAACATCACTAACATTAAATATAAAGAATGGAAAATCTTCAAAGCCAATTCTCTCATGATGTATTCATCTTTTGAGCTATTAATGAAATAGTCAATGGTTGTTTTAGAAATCCTCATTGTGTTCTAATGAGTGTATGTTTTTGTCTTTGTTCAAATTCAAAGAATTTGTTAAATTACTTGGATGAAATCATAGGTTTAATAGTTCAAATGCTAGGATATGATAATGAGTTCTGATGTTAAGTAATTGAGACTGATGTTGTAATGCAACATTATGTAAGCTCTATAATGCTAAGTGTTCATTTTTTGGACCAAGGTTTATTTGCATTTGTATCAGACCCCATACCTTGAATTAAGGCATTGTTCTAAGATTTTTGATGTCTTGAAATGTTCTTAATTTTGCACAGCAAATACATTCAAATCATTAAACTCTTTAAAAAATTTGGTAAAATGTATGTCAAGTTAAAATCTATCATGCTCTATTGCTTTGTAAGCAATTAATATGTAAGGATTTGCCAGATCTTTGCACTATTTCAATTGTCAAAGCAATTTTAAGTAGAGATCATATGTTATTTATAATGTATATGATTTATTGGCACAAAAGATCTTAAAATACATTGTGGGATCACCCTCCGAGGTTTTGCAAAGTCCAAAGTGTAGGAGGAAAGCCTTACAAGCTTTCACTCGTTCGTTGGCCAATCTCTCCAGGTAACTAACTATTAGAAAATGACAATTCTATAGACTAGATTGTGAGATCAGTTTGATTCATTAAAATCAACCAACACCTTCAATAAAGAAAACAATTGATCTCCTTTTATAGAAATAAGTATAATATATCCCACCACATAAATTGTGATTATTTTGGATTACCTCACAATACCATGACCTTTTTGGAGTTGAAAATATCTTTTTGTAGAAATAAGTACAATAGAATCCCCACCACATAAGAAGAAAACAGAACAACACTTATCTTGAAGACATGCAAATGATAGAATTTATGTGGACTTGTATTTGTCACGAGTCCCTACCGCCCAATATGTTATTATGTAGAGATTGCTTACATATATCAAATCTAGAATATTAAATATGGTCCCCGTTTGAGCAGGCATTTGGCTTCACTAATAAGTTAGTCTCGCATCGAGCAGGCTGCAGCTTTGGATCCATTTATTTCTTCCACCAAGTATCGTCCTACCCAAATGATCACAAAATGTCTGCATTCTTTGAAAACAACACCAAACAAAACTGACAAAACGACAGATTGATAGTAATCGATAACTAGCCACTTAGAATTTAAGAGCAACCCTATTTTAAACATGCCATGTTAATGGAAATTGGATAACTTTTTCTTACTGTTAAGTGAAAATTTCTACTATATTACAGTGCCCTACTGATTCCCACTCATGCCCACTTCTTTTGATGAAGCACAGAGATTTCTTTCCACTCTGGGATTGGGCTAATGGGCCTAACTCTTGCCAGGAGTTGCTTCTACCCCCACAGTTTTTAGCTCAAGCAATCCTAAATTGATAGATGAGAACTAACACACATTCATCTCAATCTGGAACTTGAATGCTTCTATAAACCACATTGGTTGAATATGAGAGCATCTTAGTCCCAGGTTGAGATGAATCTGCTTTAGTTACAATTTTGGAACATATTTTTTTTATTTGGAATCCAATAGTGAGTTGCGAGCTATATATTTTATTCTATCTTTTATTTTGTATGAAAATGTTTTTTTTATTAACTGTGTTTTGAGTTTTTCTTACAGAAAAGATAGACGTTTTTTTAATGGGAGATTTTATATCATCCATAGACTTCTTTTGAGTTTTTGTTTTGTTTCAGTTTCTCAGAAATTATATAGCGGCAGAAATGGGTGTTTATCTTTTCTTCCATGTTCTACTATTAACAATCACTAACAGTTTTTGATATATCTTTTCTACTCATTTCTGTTATGATTATGTTTTAATTATTTTATCATCTCCATTCTTCCAATCTCTCTGTGATGCAAGTAACACAAGAGACACAAATGAAATTCCTTAAAATGTATTTCTACAAACCATGTTGGCTGCCTTTCAGAAATAAAATTGTTTGTACATATAGAAGCTTTAAGCTTCTTGTAAATTTTTAGATTGTTGCAGTAGTTAGATGACTATTGTAGTAGCCGCCCACTTAAGCAGAACAAGAAAAAACATTGCTCACCAAACCCTAGACTTTGATTTAAGTCTTCATATTAAAACCAGTGTGGTTGATAATTGGTGTCTGTTAATAATCCGAAGCACTTGCTGTATGAATAGAAAGTGATTAAAAGCTTGGCACCATACAAAACACGAAATACTTTTCTGAGATCTATTGGCAGAAACATTTTAGTAGATTGAGGTTTCTAATTATTTTTAGATTTATTTTATGGGAGTATGAATTTTTAAGTTGATATTTTTTGGTTGAGAGTTTAAAATTAGAAATATTTATTTCATGAAAGTTATTTAGGATATAATGTTGGTCTTATCTCTTATTTATTGTATTTTTAAGAGATTTGAACTTTAGTAAATGACAAAATTGAAAACATATCATCATCATTAATTGAAATACAATCCATCAATATATAGAAAGAGATATCAAAATATGAAATGTTGCTGGTTATGAAAGAAATATAAAAAATTGAAAGATTGTTGGTTGAAAAAGAATGTTTAGGTTCATGAAATTGTAACTAGAATTACTAAAAAAAAAAGTGACTAGGAGTATCAATAAATGTGGAATTTTCGATATATGTTTTATGTTTAGGATATTAAAAGATTGGTGATTAACACAAGTAATATACAGTTAAAATTGATTAATATCATATTAGAGTAGTGAAATGCATGATTAAAGTGAATGGAGTGAAGTGAATAAAGGACTAGTAAAATAATTTGGAGGAAGGTATTTAAAAAAATATGTAATGTAATTTTAGAAATTGAAATATAAATTATTTAGTAAGTTAAATATGTAAATTGGGAGTTTATTATAGGTTAGGGTTGAATATTAAGAAAGGTTGAATAATTGTATGATTGTTATTTTTTAAAAAATGAGTTATAGTTACATGAAGGGAATGAAGTGGATAATAAATGAGTTGTCACACCCATGTGTTGATAAATGTTAGTGTTTGTGTTTGAGTGGTAAACCCATCTTTGTGGTAAGAATATATATCACTCCTTGCTTAGAAAAAATTATCATTAAAACCTATTGAACCATACATAGGTCATAAAACCTATTTAGGAGGCATTTTCTTATGATTCTCTAGTCTAGACTATGAGAAACTCATAGGGAAAACTCATTAAGATTTAGAATGATAAATTTTGTTTCATGACATTAAGTGAAAATCTAGTGTACATGAGTTGTCTCCTATTACAATACATATATGGTTGGGTTGGAGACACTATGAGGGTATAGGTAGAGAATATTATTCTCTTATAAATATAATATGTCATCTTTTTTAGGTGATTGCTAAACCAATATTCCTATGAAGTTTGTTCCACACATAAGCTTATCACTACTTCCATCAATGGTTGAAGTTAAGTACCATGCTTTGAGTATAGGATCAATTGATCATATCATAAGGGTTAGTTGACTTTCACCAATAACATGCCATAATAGATGTTAGGAGCTACCTACCATAGAAGGTTGGATCAACTTTTTGCAATGGCATCAAAGTAATAAATGTGAAAATCTACCTGTCTCAAAGTTTTTAGCAGTTTGGGATGAAACTAATTGGTAGTTGTTTGTTTCATGCCAATATTAGTAGGTTGCATTATTTTTTTGTTGTTATGAGAAGCTATGCCATTTCAAATTATGACCATAAGTAGTAATGGGATGCTTGTCTCATCATCACAACTAATAATGAATAAGAAAATGAAAGAGCAATGGTGCATAATATGGAATGCATTATCTTTTCCCATTACAATCAGTCATGTCTCTATTAAGAGAGCAATATTTAGTGAACTAGGCCATGGGAAGTTAGATAATGTAGTAGGGTCACATCCACTTCCTATTACCAATTAGTTACTATGTGTGTATATGATTTTTTAATAGGTGTTAACATGATGAGCTTATGTGTAAGTATGTTTGTGATTACCCTAGTACGTTGGGATATTGGCATCATGAACCCCTTGATAAATCAACAAAGTTTGATTGGTTGGGGTAGGTGGGGATTCCTTATTCACTTGGTTGGATTTATTTTTTACCCAAAATAAGAAACGGTGTGGATTTATAAATAAATTATTCAAGCTCAATCAGGTGCCATTTATTTAAGTTATTGGCATTTAAATTTATTGTACATGATTAGTTTTCTAAATGCTTTATTTGATGGATTATATTGTTAATCCAAGAATTCATATGTACTATGAAGCTTTGGTGTAAATTTCTCTTTGATGTATACTTTAGTTGATCCATGCCATGATTATTGCCTATTAACAAATACATGCTTATATGAATTGTAAACATAATGACATTATAAGACACATGATGATGATTTTTTATGTCCATTTAAAATGAGCCACTTGTAACATTATTAATTAATTGAATAAAGATGATTCTCTTAGTGTATGTTTACATTAATAGATTAGTATTAATAAATAAAGTTGTTGGCTAGTTAATATTAGTGTTTAATGTATAATGAAGATGATAGTAAAAATCTAGTAGTAACTAAATGAGGTTATTGTAATTTTGAATTGGAAGAATTTGTCACTATTGACAAAAATGAACTCTACTTACCATGTCTAAATTAACAAATAATGCTTAATTGATAAATTTCATTAATATTATAGGTATTACAATTTTTTTCTACTCTCTTATAATACATTTATAACAATATTTTAATCATTTTAAAATTATTATTTCATAATTTCTTATTAAATAATTTTTTTTAATTAAAACTATAAATATTTTATGAAATGATTGATCTTTAAATTAAATTAATGGTTACCACACTATTGATAAAGGAAAGCACTACTTACCGTGTATGAAATCATGAATAATGTTTGAAAAATTAAAACACTAATTAACATATCTAAAATCATAAACATGTCAAGTAAAAGAAATCTTTAATTGATTTTCCTCCAATAGAAAAAATAATAAAATTCAATGACTTGATTTGAAAGTTCTTTTCTTTTGTTGGAACTTTTGTCATCTCAACATTCTAATAATAAAAGTACATCTAACATATCATTTATTTATAAATTGGTTTCACTTCAAATAATAAAAATACTATCTACCCAAATTTTACTAGAAGATGAAAAATCTCTAACACCCTCTACCGACTATCCACTTAGTGGAGAATATTCCTAAATATTTTTGCTCAATACATTTTTAGTTGAATGGTACTCATACATACTCTCATATCCCCTACCCACTATTTTCTAATGGAAGATGCTTTAGTACATGCTGGCCTCTACGCATATCTTAAGTTATCTACCCAATTCTCTTGTTTGAGAACTCTTCATTGTATGCAACACCTTCTACCCAAATCTCTTGCTAGAAGATGTTTTTTTGACACAATATATAATTTTATTTCCATGAAATCACATTGCATTGGTTCTCCTCTTTCACTCTCTTATGCTTCCCAAAATTGTAACAGGATCTGATATCATTTTGTGCAACCAAGGAAAGGGGACCCAATGAAGGACAACCTTTTTCTTGTAGAACTAAATAAAAAATACTTTACCATAAACTTTACACATGCATTTAAATTTTATTCAAACAAAATCATATCTCTTTATGCTTCCACCAAACTTTATTACATAAAATTTTCAAAAACTATCTATAGTCAATGTTCTTTTAAACAAATCAAAACCCTCACAACACAATTAACAATATGCTAGAAATCTAAAATTGCTGCACTTTATATTAGAAATAATAAAATCTAAAATTGCTGCACTTTATATTAGAAATAATAAAATTTCAAAAACAGTAAATTTTTGAATCAACACATATAAAAAAATATATTTCTCATCTATCCACAAAACTATTCAATTTTTGTACACAATTCATTTCCAAATGTTTAAGAAATTATGGATTTTATTCTCAATAAATAAACAATATTACAACCCATGGTTTTCAAATAAATTTTGAAATAATATCCCTTTTCAAAGTTGTGTTTTCAATACATGCATATTTTAATATTTACTTAAAAAAATGTATTTATAAAAATTGAGAAAAAATAAGTCCATGTACTAAAGTATTAATTGTAAATACACACAAAAAAAAAAAAATTACTATCTAAAGAGTGAGGTCCCGTTTAACTTCAATTTTCAACATTTTATCAATACCTAAACATATAGTGTCAAATTTACAATACCTTTATTGAAATATTTTTTAATTTTAAAAAAATACAAACATAAAAAATACACTAAAAATAAATATTTATTAGTTCACATAATTTCAAAATTCAAAACATATATCACTTTTTAGTTATTCAAGTTAAAAATTTGAATCAATGTTGGTTGATTCTTTTATAAAATTGTGACACAACTTTGTGCTTTTACTCGCAGGCATCACCAAATCAAGAGGTGGTTGCATTAGGGAATGGTGTTCAGAATCAAGCATTTGCATAATAGCCTGCTCATAGGCCATCACACATCGACAATGCGTATGCTCACATGCAAGTTATTAACATGATGTTTACATCCATGGGAAGTTCTCAAAGTGGAATCCCTCTATTCTGATTGTGAGGTTTCCTTCACTTCTAAAACAAAAGGAACAATAATCTCACTAGGTAGAGGAAGAGTGATCTGGGGTGCACAGTCTATAGTTCATGTCATTTGTGTTTTTCCTCTTTTTGTCGTAGGCGTAATTAGAGGAATAGAGGGAACCACTGGAGGATGAGATATGAACAATGAATAGGAAGAATTTTTCCTTTCAAGTTGTTTTTCTTTTGTTGTCGGAGGGGTAGTTCAATAAATAGTGGGAGCTATGAGAGGAGAGAAAAGCTAGGAAGAATATTTATCCAACATGGGTGCCTTCCCCAATTAACATTTTTGACATTTGGGGGAACAATATTTGGGGAAACCTTAGGGGGAATGGAGGCTAACTTGGTGGAGTATTTTTATCCTTAGCCACTGAAGAGGTTGGCATAAGGATAGAGGCATGCTTCTATGTAATGGAGTGACCAAAGGGGATGTGGCCATAGAAGGTGATGAGGAAGATGGAATAGCATAGGAGGATTCCAAACAACCCTCTTTAAATTGATAATATGATTTAAATAATAAGTCACCACAAGGTTGTAAGGGTCCTACTAGAGTAGGCTAGAAGTGGTCTAAAGAAAAGTCACCATGAGATACTAGTTTCTTATATCCAATGTCTTGGATAGTGTGCATTGTGTCATTATAATGAAATTTTAAACATTTGTACACCACCAAAGAAAATGCATTCATAGA
This sequence comes from Sequoia sempervirens, assembly GCA_007258455.2. Classification (NCBI taxonomy): domain Eukaryota; kingdom Viridiplantae; phylum Streptophyta; class Pinopsida; order Cupressales; family Cupressaceae; genus Sequoia; species Sequoia sempervirens. The sequence goes on from VDFB02084643.1 coordinate 13,671, forward strand.
AACTAGCCATAGGATGAGTAGTTTGAATCTTAATAATTCAAACTTAGGGATGACAACAAATATGGTTTTTACTACCTTGGGTCCTACTTGGAGCATCAAGGTAGTAAAACCGATAGAAGGTAAAGAGAGAACATCATGTCTATGAATGGTAACAAAATATACATCATATTTTTCTTTGTGAAATTCATTCATGTGAATAATATTTATTTTTTTATAATATTGACCTTGCTTGCAAGATCAACATGAAGAACCCCATTTATGGTTTTTTGGTTAAATCGAGTAGGGATATACAAAGGTCCATATAGTCCATCATAAGGTAAATCATTAGAAGTGAACGATGTATCAAGAATGTTGATGTCTGGAGCTCTAAACAAAGTGGCCCGACTATATCAACCATGTTAATGCATGAAATACAGGTTGAAGAAGTTGATTTTTCAGTAATTAAAAAAATTGTAGAATGAGATAGAAATGAGTTGTATAGATTTATAATCGTTGGTTCAATTTGGCAACATATTTTTTTATTTTTTAACTTTCACATACATCTTTTGGTATCATGCCCTAGAACATGACGATTGTGAAAAAAAAAATCATCCTAGCAAATCATATAAGGCTTATCCAAAGGAAGATGCCTTATCTTAGGAAGAGTGATCAAATTATATTTTAATATTTTGTGCATAATGCTATTATAAGGAATTATATGGTTTAGAAAACAATCTACACCCTTGAGGTACTATTGTTGAGACTTCATAATCCTTAAATATAGTGATTATGCTAGCTTGATTGTTAAAAGGTTTGTTTCTCTTGTAATTTATTGAAGAAGATGCACCAACCTAATTATCAGAGTGATTTGATGAGGAAGAGCCTCCATACTGACTCACAACTTTCTCGTAATCAAGGACACAACAAAGATGAGAAAAAGAGTTATACTTCATGAATAGGATTTTATCTCTAAGTGTTTGATGCAAGTATCTTATGAACACTCTATGTACATTGAAATTAGGGAGTGCATAAGGAATCTAAGAAAACAAGGATTGATAATGGAAGATAAAATCAATTACCTTTTCATGAGGTCCTTTCTTACAATGGAAGAGGACAATGAATTTGATCTATAGACAAATGCTTGCTTGAAAATGTTAAAGAAATTGATTAATTAACTTATCAAATGTATTGAGGGAATAATTTTGCTAGCAATGCATCTTGAAAAAGAAATTCACTACATAGTGTAGTGAACATAGAGACATGAAATTGAGGGTCTCTTTTCCTATGTACTTTTAAATCTATGTACTTCAAAGCCTTGTGGTAAAGGTGTTTTAATAATGTGGAAGGCTAATGGGCTATGATGATAGTATGATTGTACTAAATTCTATAAAGCATTACTAGTCAGGTTAGCAAATTAGTTTTTTCTTTTAGCCAATATTTTGTAGTAGCATGTCAAGCATAAGGTTTATTAGAGTCATGGAGGTTTAGATAGTAGAAGTGTGAATATTATATTTCTGAGTTGCTATGGATGTTGTGGTGAAAGGTTGAGATGTATAAAGTGGTTGGGTGCTAAACAAAGGTTGAGAAGCACCAATATTGCTACCAAACACACCAAAGGAAAATATAGAGGAGCATCCAATAGAGAAGCCACCATGAGGGACAATTGTAACAGATGATGGGGTGATCTCACAATACTAGTTTATAATTTTTGGCCAAACTGGACACTGAAATAATTTTTCTAACTAAATCTTCACTTTTGGGCACCTATAGCGGCTAAACCATGAAGAATTTGAAGATGATGCAAACTAATTGATAGTGATCCAAATCTGCACCCCTAATGCCAAGCTCTAAAGGAACTCAGCAAGTTTGAATGTAACATGGGATTGCTTTCAAGTTGTGGGTGTCCTATTTGAAAGCAGACCTCCAGATTATGGGTTGGCTCCCCTTTTGATGGTGTCACCTAAGCTATTCCACTACCTTGTCAAGGAAAATGGTAAGAAAGGGTACATAAAAATGAAACTAACCCTATGGTGATGCACCTAATATTATTTTTTAGATCTTACAGCTTCTTTTAACACACAATCTCATCAAAACTCAGCTTAACTTAACACAACTCAGATATTTAATATATCTATGCATGAGTATTTTGTAAGGAGGCTTGGTTCCCTTAACATTTCTGAAGGAAAGGAAAACTTTCACAACTAAAAAGATTATTTGAACCAGTGCACAACTTACAACCTATAGAAATACATGCTTATCCTACCTAAAGGTGCTAAAATGAGACAAGCATGGAAGGAGTTATCAAACTCACAATAACATTCATCAATCACCACACTGCACTAAACTCAATGAAGTAGCTTCTAAGAAGGTAAAACACTGAATTTCATTAACAAAAATGGTGTTACATAATGTTATAAATGTCTAATAATGAGTCACAATGCAGTCCTCTTCCATGAAAAAGGCTCCAAAAAGCTACAATGCCCTACAAAAAGAAATAACTCCTGAAAAAACTTAAGTCTGGAGATACTTAAGCAATTCTAAAACCAACTACCCACACAAGTCCTAGAAACCCTAGGTCAGATGAAGCACAAAATCCAAAATGGAAGCTTCCAAAACTCCTCCAAAAAGTCTCCAAAATGTAGAAAATTCAAGCCATGACTTGACCCACCAGAAAAGCATGACAAAAAGCCTCCAAAATGGTCCCATTTCCTCCAAAACAGTCAAAAACATCCTATCACACTTTCCACATGGTCAATATTCCTCCAAATTGCTCACATGCGTCCAAACTATTTGACTCACACTTTTGGTGTGCAAACATGTCTTTAACTTGTTCCATTATGCTTGGAAGACATAAATCCCAACTAAGCCTCCAAAAGCATGTGTTGAAAGCTCAATGCATTTAATTTTGCATTAAAAGTAACATTTAGACTTAAGTGATTTATAAACTATCACTTAAGTTAAATGTTTTACATTTTTAATAATAAATGAAAAATAATAACCACCTCAAACACCCTATATTCTTGCAAGTTAGTCATAAGACTCAAACATACCTCCCCTTTTGCTTGTTAAACAACATAATTAAAATGATTTACAAAAACATCATTTTAACTATATTTAACATTATAGTTATATGACTTGACCAAATGAATCAATGGAAAAGCTAAAGTGTTAAAAAAAAACTTCGCACCCAGCATATATGAGGGCTTTTAAATTACCTAAGGCATGAAACCCATGGGCACATTAGTTATATGGTGATTTTGTAAAAAAAATAGACAAAAAGCCTATCTCCAATCGGCCTACACTAGGGTTTTGGAACCCTAAGCATAAAACATTGCAAAATTCACAAAAGACACCTCATCTTTTGTAGAGCCTTCAGGAAGCTCACCTCTCAGTCGCCATGGTTACCTTTGATGAAGTTTTCTGAAGCTTTTAGGGTGATTTCATGCAGAACAACAGCTAGAAATAGTGTGGTAAGCAAGATATTCTTGCATTTGATGGTGTATTCTTGCTTCTATGTTTTACTATTGTGCGTTTCTACATTTTAATGGCCGCATCCATTCAATAATGCTCTCCATTTTTTCAAAAATGAATATACTTTCATTATTTCCTATATTCTTGCTTCTAGAAATGATGGTAAATGTTTTTCATTTTTCAAAAATGTATTATGCATTCGGCCATTAAGAGGATAACCAGGCCGTGACTTCATTTATTTGCAAACATTTTCTCTTTTTCACCTGTTGTCTCACCTTTGTTGTGATAAGAACACACAAGATTATAGTATAATGAATGACATTCCATGAAAGGGTGAGCGACTAAAACAAGACGTATCTTAGTCAACCTTCTCAATGTCATGATGCCCTGTGTATTTCATTTTATGATGGTTGTGTCTCCATGCTTCATCTCCATGTATTCACTTGCATTTTTTCTGGTTTTTCATGCCCATGCCCTCACACTTATGTAGGCATTTGAGGGTTTTGCACATATTTTTAGGGTTCTTCACTTTTGTTTGCAGAAGTTTATGAGTTTTTTGCATTTCGTGTTCCTCTGACTGAGAGAGTTCACTCATTCTAAAATGCTTCCATTCAATGTTCAAATCTTTTACAAGACAACAAAAGAAAAGCCATGGGCCATCACAAAACCCTACCTCGATAATATTTCTATCATTTCAAAATGTTGTAAAAAGCACCGTCATGACTCCTTCCCATAAATATGCTTTGTTTCCCGTATGTATAGTTGTACTCACAATTGATTGCAAGCATAAACGCCACCAGTTATTTCACCATGCTCTGACCAAACACCTAGAAAAACCCAGCAAAATTCAAATTTACATGGTGGTGTGCATGTAATATGCATACATCCTTGATTTTTCTCATCTGGACATTTGCACTTTGGGCATGGCTTACAATTAGCAAGAATCCAGTTCATGTTTTCTGACTCTACACTGTTCTTCAAGATCCACTAGGCCACTATCATTTTCTACTAGACGGTGAGCTTCACACACATCCTAAGCTGTCCTCCTACATGCCACCTGACAGATTTTCCCTCTCATATAGTAATTCTTTTCTGAGATTCTTTATCCCATTGCACTACTTTGTAAGCACTAAAATGATCATCTAATGGAAGCTCTAATCTTGATATCTTAGGATGGACAAAATTATCTCATGACTTATTGAAATAAATGTTTGCCATTGGTTCATAGTGATGAATACCTAATTTCAAAGAGATCAAATGGCTGCCTGTATTTTGTCACCATCTTCAAGACTGTCATTATCTTTGTGCATTTAGAATGTATGCATGGTTGTAGCATAGTTGGCTACCTTCAATGCTTTTGCTTTGAATTTGTTTATTTAGAAAACAAACTCTATTGTTACACACTGAAACGAGCTTTCATGACTGTTTGGTTGTCTTTCTTTTGCATTCAAATGTTGACCTCCACTTCTATACTTCAAACATAATCATGCATTGATCCTTGATAATGCTTGAATATGCTTTTAGATGCTTCATTTGGGATTGAACTCTTTCTTTTTTCTAGCCACTAGGGGCTATCACATTACTTGTACTTGCATTCCTTAAGAGCTTCAACTATGTATTGTTATGGCAGTCTAATCAGGTATACTATCTTTCAAACATTACCTTTGTGCCTCTTGTGAAGGCCTCTGTTTCTCCATAGTAGACAATGATGCCTCTCTGTTTTTGTCATTTTTCTCTTATTCTTTCCACTATCTTTCATTTCCTCTCATAATACTAGCTCCTAGGCCTTCTACTTTTCAAATCTAACCATATAAATGAAACAACATGTCAAGATCTCTATGTGGGTCATACAATAAATGTATGCAAACAAATGTAATTGTAAAACCTGAAACATTGTCATGCACATGGAGGTGTAGAAGCATAATTCCATGAGTTTTAATCCTCCTTGCTAGCTTTTAAACCTACAATTTTACCTTCAGGGGTTGCATTCTATATCATATAGAACTAGATGTCAATTCTGAAGTTCTTGAAATTGATTGTAAAGGAATCTTTATCTTAATATGATCTTGCAACTTTGTTATATTTTCCTTTCAATGATAAAACTACATTCTTTTGTTTCATTTCTCTTTGTGTTTGTAACCTTGCTTACTATGCTTATATCTTTGAGAACCATTGAATTCTCCTTCTCATAACTTTTTTGTAGACTATGCATCATATCTTGAATTATTTCTTGTGTTGGGAATTGTCTACTTACCTCATTCACATGCTTATCTTTTCCATAGTTTATCATTTCACTATTAAAGTGAAAAAACATGACTGACTTGTTCCCCTAATGAATGTAATGATTGCCCTTGTTGTCATGTAGCATACATTCATGGTTGTTATCCACATGCATGAGATCATGACTTTATCCATTGTTGTTGTCTTGTTCATGAAATGTAGCATGCATTTTTTCCTTTAGGACTGCCCCAATCTTCATGGTTTCCACAACAATTGCTTTCTACCCCACATGTTTGTAACCTGGTCTATACAACATTTTAGCCCTTTTGATCATGTGCAACAAATACACACCGTCTCCTCACTTTAATTCTAGTGGGAAGACACATGTCACCTAAGTTGGTGACCTGAAAGCTCACCATCCTTTGTGATGTGTGGCTATCCAATAGGGTTGAGGTGAGAGGTACTTGACAACACCTTGGACTATTACTTCTTGCTCCCCCATATGCCTCATGATGGCAGCCTATTGATTGATTCACTATGAAATATTAATTTCATGAAAGCTCACATTATGTGTTGCATCCTTTGAATTTGATAATGAAATTTGATCAACTGGTGTGATTCCATATCGATTTAATGCATTAATAACATGTCTATCATTGAATTGATCAAGTTGCTCAATTTCCCATCCATCTTAAAACATCATAGGGCACCATGTTGAGCTCTACCCTCGTGGGAGCCACATTTACCCCACATGTTGTAATTAGTTGAATCAAAATAGTAACAAGACTTGTCCTAAATATGTACAAGGAACTAATAGTTAGATAAACAAAGCATATCACAGGTGTGTTTGATCACTTCTTTCTTGTTTTCAGGGACACTTATGGTATGCTACTATTTTAATGCTTGTAGACATTAGATCACATGTTTATGAATTTTTTGCATATAATTTTGATTAGGGGTCTTTCATTGCTCTAACAACACTATTTTAATCCAATGCAGGAAACCTAGGAGTAGCGAGGAGGGTAACAAGCGGAAGTAGGGAAACAGAGTAGGATCGAGATGATGTGAGGCCAAGTCAATGGGATTTGTCATTTCGCTAGGCAATGACGAGCCCCTTTTCATCTTATATGCAATTTACTTTTGTTATCCATATGCATATGATTTCTTCTTTACTAGCATTAGGATAGCTAGTCTCTTGGCTTGTGAGGGACATTTATACTCATGATTATCAATAAAGATCACATTTGAAATACATATGGTTCTCTTTCTCATTTATCTATAATTGCAACACTGGAACAAAATGTAATATGTTTTTGACAATCTTTTTCATGCATATTAATGAACCTAGCAGTGAGGTTTATCTTTTAAATGTTTAAACGAAAACACCAAAAAAAACACTAAGTTACCTGATTTCAACTAAAAGCTAAAAATCAAGTTAACATTTTTGGCAACATCTGCTATATGTTTTCCTACAAAACATCTTGAACAGTGGCCTAAAGCTTATCCATTAGGCACAAGGTCATCTAAAAGCTGACACCACTTGAAAATAACATTGCATGTTGTTGTAACTCACTAGAACAACGTATAACACCATGAAACTTATTCAAAAACACTAGAACACCAAAGAAAACTACCTAACTGTTCAAAAACAACACTTAGGGAAAACTGGAAAACAATCTGAACTAAAAACTACCCTACACTAACTCTATCCAGCAAAGAAGATGGTCAAACAAACCCATTGAAAGGATGACTGAAATAGCTGCCCCTCCTAACCAAGAAAGGGTGAATTGCAAGTTGATGAATTATAGATAAAACATGAAAAATAAGAGAATATGCCCACACTTGTTGCAAAACACTTAGAAAGACAAGGACAAACTCACTTACCATTTCAAATTGACCACCAACACTGGTGTCTGTAATTGAATTTAATTTTAAGTGAATTGATCTTGTTGTTGCAAAGAAGTAACTGCATCATCCTTTTCTAGAACAATGGCATAGTATGCTCTCCTTGGCATTTTGTTGATCAGATCCTTAATTGGGCTTCCTCTGGAAAGGTTAAACCCTTTGCTCTTAATGTTGATTTATTTATGGAAATCTACTATTTCTATGTCCTGCACAATGCCAACATCATTTGAATGAGTTGGCTTAGATGTCAAGGATGAAATGTCTGGTTCATCCACCCTATCAAGTTAGTCAAATGTTGCTACTCCAGTCAAAGGTACTGTATCATTATTAATCTTGGAACAAAAATTATCCATATCACAAAATGGCTTCATAACTTGGCCAATTTGAACAATATAAGCATGTGAAATCATTTCTCCATCCGTCAAGTCTTGGCTGCCTTGGATTGTCTACATATTGATCAACACATCTTCATCATATCCTCCAGTGTGCTAATCAACACTTGATAGTGGGGATTGTTTCATAACTTTACCTTTAGTTTCTTCCACAAAGCCAGGAAGCTCATTAAGTAAATTAGTAAGGGTGTGAGGTTCAGGATCTACTTCACTTGACATGTTGATATTTACCTAATGCTCTTCACTAGAAGATTGCTTATTATCCAAGCTTGAAACGAAAACCTCCAAGTCATTCCAAAACAAATCTTCATCATCTTGTTCAGTATCTTTAATGATAAGAGGATTATCATCTTCCCCAAGACAACACTCTTAAGGGAAGAAAATACCCTATTCCTTTGCATCTATATGTTGTTTTGCACTTACAAGTTCTATGATTAGAAACTAATCTTCCTGACTATCCCCCTTTGTACATGAAAACTCATCAGTTGTATAAGCAATGACTTGGGGATCCTCATCTTTCTCAAGTTTTGAAATTTGTTGTCCTAAATGACTGGGTTCCTCAGCATCATTTATTGATTTTTGCTTTTCAATTTGAAGGTCTAGTTTCTCAAGTTTGACCTCATAAGAGCCTTCCACTTGAGGGAGATCTTCAATCTATTTTACCATTAGCTCAACCTCCTCTAGTTTGAGCTTTTTTTGTTGTAGTCGGTAACATGCTACAACTAAATGCAATGGGTTTACCTTGTTGATCCTCTCCATGATGATCAAGTCATTCAGATCAATGGGTTGCTCTTGAGGGATGATGGACTGATTGTCTACAAGTAATACATTCTCTTGCATTGAATGGAACCCTCTAAAACTTGGAATTTCAAAATGAGAAGGATTACTAGGGGATTCTAGAGGCTTGCTTTTCCTAAAGCTTGCAAACTTGTATTTGGGAACTTATTCATTCACAGGATGATTCAATGATTCAAGAGATGTTGGATTGAAACTAGGAATGCAAGGGGTTGACTGGGTTTCATACCTTAGTTGTCATTCCTTTGCAACTATCTGCTTTGCAAGAGGTTCCTCATGTCTCCTTTGAATCTCCATCTCCTACTCTTGAATATATTCTTGGTAGGCTAACTCCTCTTGATGCATGTCAACCTCCAACTGTCCTTCAATCTCTAACATCTATCTTTGGAAATTAGAAATTATATCATTGATGCTCATGTTGTTAACCCTCTAAGATTGGGCATGTGAACAAAGATGTTGGTTGACATTATGATGGTTTTTTTGATATTTTTTTTGGACATATATAGGTTTATGTGCAAACTAAGCAAGGGTGGGAGGGTGGCAAAAGTACTGAATGTGCTGGTAACCTGCTCCTACAGGGCTATTTTGGGTAAAACTAACATAATCCTCAGTATGATATGGCTGATAGGAAGATGCATGGAAATTTTTTTCATGAAATGGAGGATGATATGACATACTTCCATGAAATGAAGACATATTTTTTTAATTCAAGAGATTGAAAAGCCAAAAAATCAACTTTTCTTTCAATATATTTTGAACATACCAAAACTGGTACTGCTGAAACCAGTAAATTCAAATTCAGAGTTGCCAACTGCATGTAAATATTGCCTCCAAAGGCAGAAACTACTATTGTACACACTAAACAACAATAATAAAATGTGTAAAATGAACTGAGAAGTAGTTCACTGTCCCACCGGGCATGCCAAAACTGTTAGTGATCCAAATCTGCACCCCTAATGCCAAGCTATGAAAGAACTTAGCAGGTTTGGATGTAACATGGGACTGCTTTCAGGTTGTGGGTGTCCTATTCGAAAGAAGACCTCTAGATTATGGGTTGGCTTCCCTTTTTTATGCCACCTAACTATTGATTTTTGAGGAAAAGGGTAAGAAATGCATAAAACATGAACATTAACTGAAAATACCTAAGGTGATACACCAAAACCAACTAAGACTTGATAACAACCTATCACATTCAAATAATTATCATAAAACTTTGTTTACACAACTCATTTTCACATGCATTTCACATAAATAATTTATAAGGAGGTCTCTAAACAGGGCTTTTAGAAGGAAAACAAAAGGTCTCACAACTAACAACACTATTGATTAGCATAGCTTATAACCTATTACCATGCATTTAATACTAAACAAATGCCTAAACATGAGACAAGTTTGCAAGGAAAGATAAATTTCACAAAACAAATTGATCAATCACTAACACTAGTGATTTTTCACATTTTGTCTATAGATTCTAAATATATCTTTTTCAAAAAAATTGGAATCAGATTGCACTTCTTTTTCTATCTCCTTCAAAAACTTTTTTTTTTCAGTAAACAACATTTTTAAGGAGTGACGCTCACTGTATAACGCATAACTTTTTTCCATGAAGGATAAATTTTTTTTTTTTCAAATTTAGATTTGTAACTATGATATCTAGTGCTTCCAATTGGTTAGATAGTGTTTATTGAATATTTTTTCCTTAATCAAGTTTTGAAGTCAAACCAATTACAATTCAAACCTAGGCGGACTATATAATGCATAACTTTTTTTGTATGTATCAAAATTCAAATTCTTTTTGTTGGATCAAGGACTTTAATATCTAGTGCACTCATATTTTTCATTTTTTTTTGTTAATCTGCTATTTTTCCACATGTGTAGAACAAAGAGCTTGATTTTCGGTGAAAAACCTATGTTTAATAAAACTAAAAAACAAATACATAATAAAGCCAAAACATATTAAAATTATATTCGTTGGATAGCTTATTTTGAGGACTACCATCATCTAGTTGGGTTTGTGAAGTCTCCTCCATTTTCATCCTCAACCTGAGCTTCGAAGCGCAAAATTTTGGAATTTTTAAGTGCCTAAGGGTGAGAAGGTGGGAAAAGGGGGGTTTGGGCGAACCAAGGTTCATTCAAACCCCCTTTCAAAAAAAAAAATTATTTGTGCTTTTTGGCGAGAATGGTGGGACCTTGCATTTAATTGGTTCGCTTGAACTAGGGTTCATTCGAACCCTCTTTTGGTTTGCTCAAACCAAAGGGTTCATTCGAACCCCAAAAACCAAAATGTCATTTTTTGTAACTTTTCCTTCCTCACTCAAATTGTAAACCACTTTTGTAGGTTTACCTAATATACTTACTGTAAGTGTTGAAAAATGTAAACTAAATACAATTAAATACACCTCTTAATGAAACATTGTATCAAGATTAAACATGAATTAAACTAATTTAAAAACAAAAAAAGCTTGAATGTGTCTCATTGTCTCCTATCTCCAAAAATTTATCAAATTACAGAAGCTCTCAAATTTGTAAGCACCATAACTATTGAAAATTCCTATCTAGATAATGGAATGGATGCTAAATGCAATGATGTGATGATTACTAATGATTTCTAGATGATATGGAGCTACCATAAACTATCATGATGAAAACTAATAAAAGGAAGCTACAATAAAAACTAATGGTGTTGTTGTGATATGAAATCTACTGATGCCATGTTGCTATGATGATACTAAAATGCTAATGCTAATGCTTATGATTGCTTGGTTGTATTCCTACAGAGTAAGTTTTCATAATTTGGGATTTCTCAGATCATTTTCATGCTTTAGAAGGCTGTATATATAGATTTTCAGCAACAGTTTTGCACAGGGGTAACACAACAGAGGCAAAAATTAAATATGGAGATTTGAATGGTACAAGATGAGAAGGTGGAGCTGATCATGGGAGATTGTTCCTCCCCATGAAAACACCAAGCAAGATGAGAGGAAAGATTTGAGGCAGAAGATTGAGAGGATTGCCTGCAGGTTTGTCCTGAGGCTTTTCCCGTGAACGATAGTTAAATTAATTAGATTTGAAAAATCTAATTTTATTGGTGAGTAAATAGAGGGATTTGATTTATGCCTTTATTTGAATATTTTTTTAATTTAATTTTAGAAAAATAGGAAGATTTAATTAAATAAAGCAAATATTTGATATTTGCTTATTTAATAAAGAGGAATATGATAAGATAACTAAATAACACAAACTTATTGAAGTTGCATGTTTAATTTTAAGATAGAATTAATGGATAAAGTATAGAAGAAATAATAATGATAATAATTAAATAAAACAAAGTATTTAATTTTGTTTATTTAATTAAGAGGAACATAATGTGATAAAATAGAAGAATTAATAGTGAACTTAATATAAATAAATATTTCTATTTATTTATTAAGTAAACGAATTTAGGATTAATTAATTAAATAAATCATATTTAATTAATTAGATTCTCAAACCATTTTTAGGTGTCTACATTTTTCCCCTCTTTGAAGTGATTGTTTACGCATTGCTTCAAAGAAAATTTTGTGTTGTTGCTGCTAGTATCGACCAAGAAAATTTTTCAGAATGCCCCAGACATGTTTTTAGGTGATTGATGGATATATGCCCCCTTGGGAGATAAATTAATGAATTTTTTTATTTTTTGGAATTTTTCAATTTTTTTATTTATTTATTATGATTTTTCTGATGATTTGATATAGATTCAATGAAGATTTGATGATAAAATAATTTATCTCCCGTTAATTGATGTAGGAAGTGGTCCTAGATGAATTTCAATTAATCTCCCCTTTTGAAAATTAAATCAATCTCATAAAAATCCCCTTTTTAAATAACCTATAAAAGGTTAAAAAGGTCTTTTTCAAAATCATTTGTACATTGTGACTTTTGAAAACTTGGTGAGAGAGATTGTTGTGCTACGTGGAGCAAGATGTTGATTCCATATCACACCCATCGTTTCGAGCGTGTTTGACGACATCAGTGGCCGACCGCGTTCGGACCTCTGGTATGACTATTATTTTACCTTGATTTTCATGCATTTTCTTAATTTTTGTGTATTTTTTGGATTTATAAATTTAAACTTCTTTTTAGCGCTTTTATTTTCCGTTTTAGCACTTTTCAATCCCATTGTAGTGCTTAGAGGTTTTGTTGTAGCGCTTCTCGAATTTTAGCACTTTGAAGGTCTGTTTTAGCGCTTTCGTAGGTTAGGTTAGCGCTTTGCAAACTTTAGCACTTAGGATAGCCGTTGTAGCACTTTTGTAAGATACATTAGCGCTTTCAGAACTTTAGCGCTTTGATTTGATTCTGTAGCGCTTTGACCCCCTTGTTTTAGCGCATTTTGAGTTTTAGCGCTTCTACCAAAACTGTTAGCGCTTTGACCAAATAGAATAGCGCTTTTTGATAAAATAGCACTTTGTTTGTCTATAATAGTGCTTTTATCTAATGAAATGGCACATTTCATTGTTTTAGCACTTTTAATGCCTTTTGAGTGCAGTTAAATCAAAGTGTTTGTGATTTTTGTCAATTTGTTCTTGATGTTCTTGATTTCAGATCGTATCACCTATTGGTTTGTTATGAATGATTTGTCTAATCAAATACATTATTTTTCAACCTCATGATAGGCAAGGTTTGATGTTTTTTTTTATGATAACTATCCTCGTGATAGGTGAGGAATAATTAGGGTTGACATACCTCATGATGAGCAAGGTTGATTTGATGTATTGATGATGACTTCATGATAGGTGAGGTTGATTTGATGCTTTGATGATTGACCTCATGATAGGTGAGGTTCAATGATGTGTGCTCATGAGATCTAATCAAAATTCTCACCAAGAGCTGACTTGATTTGATATGGTATTTTTATGTTATTTTATGTTTGACATGAATTTATTGACTTTGATCTTGTTATGATAATAGGAGCGATTGGGGAACCTCCAGGTTCGAGAGCGTTTCCCCTGGACATTTGACCTCATACCACGGTTGGCACAGCCTAAGATGGCTATCATCACATGCTATAGATTGTCTCCTCTTCTATACATTCCCCAGATTAGGATTAATCAGGGTTTGTTGGCAACGCTAGCCGAGAGGTGGCATAGCGAGCACAACACCTTTCACCTTCCTATTGGTGAGATGACAATCACCCTAGAGGATGTCTGGTAGATAATGCAACTTCTGATTGTTGGAGATGTTGCCATATATGATTCAAGAGAGCAGGGTGGGACTGATGCTCTTCGTAGAGTGTTTCAGGATGATCGTATTACTAGAGAGTGGATTCCATCGGTTGATTCCTTAGTCCTAATCACAATTCTAAGGGATTCTCAGTTGGTTGGGGCAGATTTTTAGAGAGTATGGTTGTTCATGGCACCAAATTTTCTTGGGGCATGTGTATGATTGCCCATTTATATCATGATTTACATTCAACTATGTGTCTCAGTGGTCAGAGTTTATCGGCTGGTGTTACTTTGCTTCAGGTATGGGCATGGGAGCACATAGCTGTCACACATCCAGTTCCAATTAGATAGAGGCCACCCATGAGACCTTATGTGTTCAGATATGCCAACCGGCTTACCCAGTCTAAACTGGGTAAGTTAGAGTATTGGAGGAGAGTTATTGACAACATAGAGTCTTTGACATGGTGTCCCTACCTAGATTGTGATCATTGGGATGATGATGATATTCAACTACCATTCTTGTCGGTCGATGATCCTAATTGGTCGTGTTCATCGGGTATTAGAGAGATTCTTGATCAAGCGTGTTTATAGATAGTATGTGCTGGTACAGGGTATGCCCTAGGGTGTTGCTCGCTACGCTCATCGTCAATCGAATACAGCAAATTGGGGGCCTTGTTTGTCATATGTTGTGGTAGTTCAGGAGTTTCAAGCTTTATAGCCATTTGTGTGGGACATTCGACAAGATATTGTCTAGCGTCCAATGACGATAGATTATGCTGATTTTTTCACTTTACATCCATTTCCACGCCTTACCATTCCAGATGAGCCTGCCCCATTACCTGAAGAGGAGGATGTTGCCATTGCACATGGTCAGAGATGGAGGAGAGAGGATGTTGGAGGAGTTGAGGAAGAGGATGTTGATGTGGTTGGTGAGGCAGATGTCGAGCCTGAGGAGGATGTTCAAGGGGTAGAGGAGGATGTTGGTGGCAAGGAGGATGTTGGTGGCGAGAGTAGTGGAGATGAGAGTAGCGGAGATGAGAGATTTCATAGTGAAGAGGTTGCAGGTGGGTCGGGCCCTACTTTAGATTTTCCTGGTGAGACCATGCCTCGTAAGAGGCAAGCTGTGTGAGGTGTTTCATAGTGGCTGCAGATAGCAGATCTTCAAGTTCAGTTATAGACCATTCAAGAGTAGCTTCTTTAGGCTTAGGTTTTATTAGAGCAGACTCAAGCTCAGATGCAAGTATAGGCTGAGTTGCATGCAGAGACTCTATCAGCTATGCAGGCTTAGTTAGTCACAACTTAGTCACAGATTGCAGCATTGACAACTAAGAGGGATGTGGCCAGACAGACAGCCGAGGCAACCCAGGCTCAGGTTACTTAGTTGACAATCAAGAGAGATGTGGCCAAGTTTGCAGTAGAGGGTGCTCAGGCTTCTGGCGATAGATTACAGAGACTGGCAGATGGTACCTCCCTAGTAGATTACATGCGAGAGGTTGCTTGTATTGGCAAGGATATTGAGTTCTATAGAGCGAGATATTATGATGTAGTTCCTTCTGAGTAGAGAGTTAGCTATGCGAGGTCTCATTCTACAAGGTTAGGATCCAAGACTGTTAGTGCAGGTGTTATCCAACCTCTACCTAGAGATCCCAAGGATCTCGGTCCTTCTGGTGGTAAGGGTTCTGATCCTGCGATGCCCACAGCATCTAGAGCCAGTAGCACATGATTTTTGTCTATGTTACATTTGATATGTGATGTACACTTTGACTTTTTTAATAGATAGCCATTTTTTTATGTTTTATCTCTCTTCATTTCAAACATCATTGTATATACTTGGCATTTTGATTTTGATATATATGAGATGTAGTGGATTCTACGGTCCATTATGTGTTCTATATGATTCTCCGATGGATGCATTTTCTTCGATGTTCTATATGCTATGTGATGGTTTTATTATCATGATGATATGGTTTGATATGATGTTGTTCTATCTATGATGCACATAATGGTAATTTATGGATGTATGTTATATATAGATACATGATTATTTAAATGATGTACTACATGTGATGTAAATGCAAATATATGGATGAAAATGTTTGAATGATACATGATGCAATAAATCAAGATGGACTTTATGATCAAATGGATGGATTATATATGAATATGTGATATAATAAATGGATGGATTTAATTAGTTATGATGATGATGTATGTTTATGAAAATGGAATGATAGAAATATATGTATGTTGAGATTTTTGTTATGATATGATGAGAATGTAAAATGATTTGATTTGAAATGTATGAATGATGAAATGATGATGTAAATGCTTTAAATGTATGTGAATGAATATGATGATGTAACTATATGATTATGAGGATGTTTTTGTTAATGTCAAGTATACTTAGTCTATTATGATAAAAGATATTTATTTAATGAATGATTCACCAATTTTGTAACAAATACTCTGCAGATGTAACACTATTATGGATGCAATCTACTTTTACCATGCAAATCTACATGTAAACATAGGCATTTTATTTATGCTTTGTATCATCATTGAGCTTTTAAAATTTTGAAAGTGAGTACAAGCATCAAAGGTATAATGTAAACCGATGATGACCTGAGTACTACTTTCATGATTTTTGATATTGCAAGCGAACACAAGCATCAAGGTATAATTAAACCGAGATGAAATGAGCATTTCTTGTGTAAAATAGACAAGAATTAACCACTTTCCTATGTGAATTGGAATGTCATCCATGATACTTTGTAGAACATTTCCTGTGATGATTCACACAGTAATTATGATTAATTCATAGACAACAGACAAAGAAAATACCATTTATTCTTCTTGGCTTCTCTAGTTCAATACATCATTGAGTTGCTCCAAAGAAATGATAACAATGATCAAAAGTACAACATATCTTACATTTGATTATAGTATTCAATCATTTATTCAGATTAGATCATCCATCCTGATTTTGTGATGCTTTTGTGTTTTCAAGATTTTGGATCAAACCTAACCTAAATACCTATCCTAGGGGCCTCAGGGGTTGATCAAAGATTATCCTTGCCTACATTATACACGTAGAGACCACGTAGTTCGACTAACACAAACACATGTTTTGACTTTTTGAGACTAACTTTTTGACTTGTTTTTGGATTTTTTGTTGTGATATGGATGTCCAATGTGCTTCTAATGGTGATTGATGTTTCATGTTGGGTTATGTTTTGATCATTGTCTTTGTCTAATTGTTTTTTGTCTATTTGATTAATCTCAATGTTTATTGCCCCTAGTGAGTTAAGAATTTTTCCCCAAAGCTAGGGTGAGACATGACCACGTGATATGATAATGGATGTAAAAAAAATGATGGTGGAAGTAACGACCATGAAATGTGTCCAAATAGATAGGAGAGCTGATTTGAATCACAAATAGTGCATGTTACTAGGTTTTCACTATATGTTTTTATTGCACCTTTTCATTCTTTTTGATTTTTTTGTATTTTTGTATTTTTTTGTTATGGAATGATATGATATGACTAATTGAAGGAAAATGATGCCCCACAATAGAGGTAATGAAACCATGGATAAATGATATATCAAAATGAAAGATTCACTGCAAAACATGTCATACAAGCAACATATCTCTTGTTGAAAGATGATAATAGTTGATTGATTAAGATGCTAGGAATGATTGATTCCATAAGGAATGATGATGATATAAGTACTTAGGATCACTGATTCCCCTAAGTATGATAAGATTGGTTTTTTTTTATGATTGATTAAAAAAAGATATGAGGATTGGATAATGTTTTACAGCTAGGCTCAAATATGATTTGCATGATAAGATTCAAGGTTGCAAAGGGACATGGACACATGGATTTTGATAAGCTAGGAGATATGGAATGGAAGAAAGAAAGGATAAAAATAATGAATGGTATGAACAAGATCAACTAGATAAGATACAGACACAAGGCCCAAGTATTTTTCCCCTATTCCTCATCAAGACCAAGGACGGGAAGAAAGGATGTATCTAGTAAGAATGATGGAATACGGATAAGGTGAAGGATATGATATGAAAGATATGGACAAAGTGTATTGGATAAGATATATGATGTCCAAGAAGATCCTTACCCTTGTCAAGATCAAAGGTGGAAATGTAAGGAATGAGCATAGAAAGGATAATGACCATGAATGATAAGATGGACGAAACTTGTCCCTAAGTGTAGAGTGCAAGAGAAATATGGAAGATAGGATATGGATGATAGGGAAATGGAGGAAGGACTTAAGCATCAAGTTTCACAACCAAATATCCCTCTAATAAACCATGGAAATAGGAATTAGACTCCTAAATGTTGGAAGATTAATGATATGATGGAAGAATCTAAGGACTTATGCAAAGGTTTGGATTAAAGGAGAATGATGGGGGATGAATGTTGGATAATGGATAGGATGGAAGGCATGTTGATGGATAGATGGAAAGGATGGCAAGATCAACATTGGCACACACCTTGAAGGGTGGTGGAGTGATGGAGGAAAAATGGATTTGGAAGGTGATAGGTTATTAGATGGAAAATTGGAGGAAGCTTTTGGATTAGCAAATTTGGATGCCAATTTAGATTTTGTTGCTTCTATGAGAATTTTAGGAATCCACATGATTTTTTACTTTTATTTTTTCTTTGTGGGCCTTTGTGACCTTTGACATTTTTCTTTTTGATTTATGGACCTTTGTGGTCTTTGAAAATTGCCTTTTTGCTTTGATAGCCTTTGTGGCCTTTTAGATTTTTCTTTTGATTTTTGATCAAATTTTCTTTTATTTTTGCATGTATCTTCGAGGAGACATGTTGATCCTTTGATACATGTGGATTTTGATATAGAAGCTTTTGATATTTGGCAGCCAAATTGCTTCCAAGAGAAATGAGAGTGGTCGATTGAGATGAATGATATGGAGGTATTATGGATAAGTTAATGTGGGTATAATTTTGAAAGGGCATCAAGCATGTGTGCCTTTGTTGTTCTTAAGAAATAAGATATGGACCTAGGATAGAGGGAAGGTTTGATGGACTAGGATGAGGGCCTAGGATAGATGGAAGGTGTGATAAACTAGAATGAGGACCTAGGATAGATGGAAGGTTTGATGAATTAGGAAATTTAGGCATATAACCAAGGTCATGGTGATATGGGTTTCTTTGAATAGAAAGGGATTCTAGGATACCTTGTTCACGAAGGCCTAATCCTTTTCCTTTGTAATTCATATTTTGACATATACGTTTACCAATGGGATATGTATTGTTTGTGAAACAAGATGCGAGTCCATTTTGGGGAGGATATGATATGGATGAGAGGATAGGTTTTGGAAGTAAACTAGAATGAATAAAGGTGGAGGATCCCAATGTATAGGTGTGGGGTTCAAGGATAGCTTGAATAGGTGTGATAGGCTCTTGACATGGGGATGATGGGGTGTTTTGATCTTGACTTGGAAAAAGATTATGAAGTGGTATGAAAGGAATATCTTGATCATGAGAAGGATAATCATCTTCATGTGATGAAAGGGTATCCTTGATTGGAAGCATATCTTGATCTTGATGAGGAAGGGAATCATGAGATTTTGTAGAAAGCATGTATTGATCGTCTGTTGGTAAGAAATCATTAGATAGGATGGAAGAACTATCATGCTCTTGTGATGCAATAGAATCATGAGATGGTATGGATTGATTAGATGATGTGGAAGAAGAACTTGGAAGGATACTTGTCTCTTGAGATGGAAGGGAATTATTTTGGATGAAAAGTGAAAGGAGGGGATCGTCATAAGATTCTTGAGAAGTGGGATCTTAATCAAAGATTGGAAGAATTTTTGGAATGTTGATATCATTGGATGGAGTGGAAAGAATATTTTTATCTTGATGTGTAGGGGAGTCTATGATATCATGCTTTGGATTGTGAGATTGACATGAATAATTGGATGTTGAAGATATGATAGAAGAGGATGATTAGATGGAATTGTTAACTTGAGTGAAAGAATCTTGAGGTTTATTTTGGCTTATGGTGGATGGAGATAAATGTATGACATGATAGGATTGATCAATATCATTTGTGCTTGAGGATTTAGATTTGGGCTTATTGAACTTTTGCAAAAATTCAACGAAATTGAACTTGGATGATGTAGTTTTTGGTGAAGAAGGTCTCATGTTCATTGTTTGGTCAAGAGGACATGGGTAGATGTCTGGAAATAGATATCTTTATGTGTTTGTTTCCCTTTCCATATCCAAGATTTTTTGTTGAATTTTTTTCATTTGATGAGATAAAGCATTCAATTGATCCTTATTTATTTCTGCCATGGTGGTTTGAGTTTCAATTTCCTAATCTTTGGATTTTTTACTCTTGTTGTGAGGGATTTCTTGACAAATGTTGTGCATTTCCAATCCCTAATCATAAATTTCACTGTTTGATTATGTTTTGATTCTTTTGTGTTGTTTTTTTTTTGGATGATCTTTATCTGGATTTTAATGATTTTGAAATACATAGCAATCAAATTTAGATAGTTTTTTTAAGAGCTATAATCTAAACAAATAGTGTATGTTCAAAAGAACCATGAATGGTCCTATTTTCACTGGTTTGATAACAATAAAACACTTCAGAAAGACTCACTCTTAATTGTCAATAGGTCATCATTATACTCAACAACCCATAGCTTAAAATTGCGTTGACTCACACAGTTGTGTCACCCCCTAGAGGGCGCCCATGTTTTTTTCTTTTCTAGGTGCGTACTCAAGGTTAGATTTCTCGATCCCCTGAGCAAATGATCCTTGGAAATTATATGGTGAGTGTCTCGGGGGCAGATTCTTTCCTTCCCTTGCATTGTGAGTATTGCAATGTCTGGTTACTAACTCGGCTAGATACTACACTAGGTTCTTAGAAAGGGTTTCTGTTTGGAGCGAAAATAATAAACTCCCTCAGGAGACCTCCCAACCTTTAGAACAAAGTTTTTAGGGATGGTTATCTTGCACACTTCCAGAAAAAGTGGGTTTCCCCAGATTTGCTTTAAATTTTATACTAGGGTGGAAAACCTGGCTTTGGTTTGAACCCACTTAGGTCATTCTCGTAGGGTGAGTACTTTTTCTCACTACTGTAGACCTTCTAAAGGATGTAATAAAACTTGAAGAATGCATAAAAAGGATGAGTCTAGCTTTTTGGATCACCCAATTAAGGGGAGAGCATATGCCTATCACCACACAAACACAAAAATCAAGTTGTTCAATTTTTAGAGCCCAAACTACAATTTCCTAATCTATGTAAAGATGTTGCTTCACAATGAAGATGTTGCTTCACAATTGGTGATCCCACAATAGTGGTTTACAATTTTTGGCCAAACTAGACACTGAAATAATTTTTTTAACTAAATCTTCACTTTTAGGCACCTATAGCGGCTAAGCCGTGAGGAATTTGAAGATGATGCAAACTAGAGTTTTGTGATATTTTGTCTATAGATTCTAAATATATTTTTTTCAAAAATTTTGGAATCATATTGCACTTCTTTTTCCATCTCCCTCAAAAACTAGTTTTATTCAGAAAACAACATTTTTAAAAAGTGACACTCACCGTATAACGTATAACACATAACTTTTTTTCCCTGAAAGATAAAATTCCAATTCTTTCAAATTTAGATTTTTTAACTTTGATATCTAGTGCTTCCACTTGGTTAGATAGTTTTTTTATCAAATATGTTTTCTTTAATCAAGTTTCGAAGTCAAACCAATTACAATTCAGACATAGCCGACCGTATAACACGTGACTTTTTTTGTATGTATCGAAATTCAATTGTTCTTTTTTTGTTGGATCAAGGACTTCAATATCTGGTGCACTCATATTTTTTAAGTTTTTTTAATAATTTTCTATTTTTCCACATGTGCAGAACAAAGAGCTTGATTTTTCGGTGAAAAACCTACATTCACAAGAAATAAAAAATAAATATAATAATCAAATTAAATTTTATTAAAATTATAATTTTTTGGAAGCTTATAATAAGGACTACAAACTTACAAAAAAATAAATTAATGAATTCATTTGATCCCCCAAAAGGTAAATCAAAAGTGGTTTTTTATCAGCATTTTAATAGGTGTAAAGGAGACTTTGTTATAGGTATGGTTTAAAACTAGCGGGGTTCTATCCAAGGGGGATTGGTCTAAGGTGGTTTGATTGAACCCTCTTCAATTGGAATCCTTTAAATGGAACATTTCAAGGCTTAAATCATGATATTTTCTAAAATTATGTGATTTCAGCAAAAATCAGGATCTCTCAGAAATTGTCAACCACTATGAAAAGTCTGGTGACCCTAGATTGGTAAAATTTTAATCCAAATGAAACTGTGACTATCCTAGGATTGATTCATTTTAAACCAATTTAAGAAACTATGTCTATACTAGATTGATTCTTTTTAATCCAACTGAAGAAATGAAATTTATTGGTTGCGGATGCATCGGATCAAGAAAATGAATTACACAGAAGTGCTATGACGGTGTTGAAAAGCGCTATAGAAATAGTCAAAAGCGCTATAGAAATAACCTGAAGTGCTATAGAAATACCCCGAAGCTCTATAGGATTTTAGAAATGTGCTAAAACAAATGCTCGATGTCACTGTCGGCCTGTGCTAGATTGTAGGATTGAAGTGCTAAAATAGTCCTTTAAAGCGCTATACTTTTCTTCAGAAGTGCTAGAATAGAGTTTAGATGCGCTATATTTTTCCTTAGAAGCGCTATAGAATCTTTTGATCGGGCTAAAACAAATTACGCCAGATTCCTATACAAAAAATTTCTAGAAAAACTTGTTAAAAACATGGGGTACAGCCCCACAGTGGGTGCCAGAATGTAAGTGTGGAAAAATGTAAACTAAATACAATTAAATACACCTCTTAATGAAACATTGTATCAAGATTAAACATGAATTAAACTAATTTAAAAACACAAAAATCTTGAATGCGTCTCATTGTCTCCTATCTCCAAAGATTTATCAAATTACAAAAGCTCTCAGATTTGTAAGCACTGTAATTGTTTAAAATGCCTATCTAGAGAACGGAATGGATGCTAAATGCAATGATGTGATGATTACTAATGATTTCTAGATGATATGGAGCTACCGTAAACTATCTTGATGAAAACTGATAAAAGGAAGCTATATTAAAAACTAATGATGTTGTCATGATATGAAATCTACTAATGCCATGTTGTTATGATGATACTAAAATGTTAATGCTAATGCTTATGATTGCTTGGTTGTATTCCTGCAGAGTAAGTTTGCATAATTTGGGATTTCTCAAATCATTTTCATGCTTCAAAAGGTTGTATATATAGATTTTCGACAACAGTTTTGCACAGGGGTAACACAACAGAGGCTAAGATTAAATATGGAGATTTGAATGGTACAAGATGAGAAGGTGGAGCTGATCATGGGAGATTGTTCATCCCCATGAAAACACCAAGCAAGATGAGAGGAAACATTTGAGGCAGAAGATTGAGAGGATTTCCTGTAGGTTTGTCCCCGAGGCTTTTCCCGTGAATGATAGTTAAATTAATTAGATTTGAAAAATCTAATTTTATTGGTGAGTAAATAGAGGGATTTGATTTATGCCTTTATTTGAATATTTTTTATTTATTTAATTTTAGCAAAATAGGAAGATTTAATTAAATAAAGCAAATATTTAATATTTGCTTATTTAATAAAGAGGAATATGATAAGATAATTAAATAACACAAACTTATTGAAGTTGCATGTTTAATTTTAAGATAGAATTAATGGATAAAGTATAGAAGAAATAATAATGATAATAATTAAATAAAACAAAGTATTTAATTTTTTTATCTAATTAAGAGGAACATAATGTGATAAAATAGAAGAATTAATAGTGAACTTAATATAAATAAATATTTTTATTTACTTACTAAGTAGATGAATTTAGGATTAATTAATTAAATAAATCATATTTAATTAATTAGATTCTCCATACCATTTTTAGGTGTGTACACTTACCGTATGAATAGTAGCCCTTGACATCAACATGTATAACTATGTGTTAGTGATATTAGATTGTGAATCTCCCATGCTTCCTAAAATGGATGCATAAGAAGAGACATGGATTTGAACAATGTGCACCAACGTCCTAAGAAACTCAGGGCCTTTGTGATCAACAATTAACATATTACAAATATTATTAACAATAGGTGAACCTTGAGTGTAAGATTCGTTTGATAAAGTTGTTTGAAAGTCTCTTAAATTCTCATCAAGAATTTGAATTTGTTCAAAGGGAATATTGAGAGAAACATCATGATCAATAGTAGGAGGAGAATGAATTGGTGAAGAAGGATTGAAATCAATAATCCAAGGCGGAGAACAGTTAGGGGTAACCTCATTATGTATTGTTCTACTTTAAAACTTGGTCCAATTATTAGAGGAATTTAGTAAGAGGTTTTGAGTGAGACATGTTTAAATGTCTAAGGCTTCTTCTAACTATATCAATTGTAAAACTTGTCAAAGTAGTACAACACTTGAAATGTATATAGCTTCAAATGATAACAAAATTAGTTGTGTGTAAAATGTAGATGTTTTGATATATATAATTTTTTATTTTATTTTATTTTTTAAAATTCTTTAACTTTGAAAGGAGTTGTATGCATCCACCTAATATTCTACATGCACATCAAATTGGGGGCTACATGTAATGGTGAAGATTGTGTACTCATGCCCCTTTCCCTTATATTTTGGAATCACTTTGATTAGGGTGTCATAAATGAAATAATCATCTTATGTGACATTTGTATTTAAACAACGCTTATGTCATGGTCCTTGTCATCACCAACTCCCAAAGTTTTATCCTTGATCAATAGATTACTTAATCAACATTCTAGATTAGATCTCTAGGTGTGGAGTTGACCTAGGTTAGTTTCATATTTGTGGATTTAATCCTTTCACTTTAAAAATTCAAATTCACCCATTGTTGATCACTTCAATAGCTAGTTTGAACCATCTTAACATGTGTTATGCTAAATTTTATGCTTGATTGTTGTATTTAAGGACATTCATTCACTCAATAGAGATCATGATGGAATATGAGAAGAAAAATTAGAAGTAATTTAAAATCCTAAAGTAAAATAGATTATTCAATTTGTTGCTTGTGACATCATCCTAGATCCATTGTGATCTTGTTTTCTATCTTTGAATATTTTTTCAAATTCATAAAGTCAATATGTTTAGGGGTTTGACTAAGGATGAAGGGCCCTTGTGATTCACTAAATCCCTAAAAATGTTTATAAACATCTCCAAACCTTAGATATGATGAGATGTTGAATCTTGTACTTTATTGTATAATCTTCTTGTTAATCTAATTAGTGTCCAAAGGCTATATGTAAGAGGGTAGCTCATTATCTTTCTAAATAAAATTCATCCTAATCTAATTTTAAAGGAAAATGTACCCACACATTACTTAATCAACTAAATTTATTTGATTTAAAATCGAAGAACGAAAATACTCATATTGAATTGAATAAATTAACTATGAAATAGAAGATAATTATGTTGAATAAAAGACTATCTATAGAATAGAAGGCACAAAATAGAGCAATAATAAATTAAATTTTAGTGATTTTTTATTCTTTTATATCTTTTGTGGGATATGAAAATATAAGAATGCCCAAACAATAATAATAAATACAATGTACTTGCAAGCAACACAATATAAAACAACACTATTTATTTAAATACACAACAAACATTTAATGTTATCTATCACACTACAAGTTCTTCCTCTCTAATCAAGTGGTTAGATCTTTGTAGATTATAAGGCTTTCCAAACTATTACATTGAAAAAACACTAATCAATAACTAAAAACATAATTGTTTCATCTATATTTCATGTGTCAATACATGCAAATAAAAATGGCTGTAAAAACCAAAATATACTATATTTCTGAAACTTTAAAAAATGACAATAATGTTTAACCTCATTTTTACATTAGATTGTTGATATATAAAGAAGACATTAGCATGCACTAGTATTCAAGTTTAGTTAAATTAAATATGAAATACATGATTTTGTTATAAAAATAAATACAACATCAATTTTTAAACATGTTCAATCACGACTCCTAATAGGAGACCTTCAACAAAAGAAGTTATTTTTTATTCAAATTAATAAATTGGAGAGTGGATGGAATTTGTTGTCTCTCTAGTTATACACAAACAACTAAATGTTGAGTGTGCATTCTACTCTAGAGCTGAAAAGAATTGGGTAGTGTTATCTCTTTTGAATCTCCTAGCCTTTGGAGATCATCAAACAATTCATCACAACATCTTGTTTCAAAACATACTTCTTTCACAATAGATTGTCAATATTTAAATTTTGTCAGTCAACAATTATTAAACCAAATTATGTTATTTATTTTACTTCAAATAATTAATAATTTCTCAAGAAAACATTAATTCAATATAATTCATGGGTTGAATAGGAAATACATTGTGTATACAAACATTCAAATATTTGAGCTTATGATTCAACATTCTTCTTTTATCATATTAGATTTACATATTACAAGTTTTGATCCATACTCATGTAGGTGAACCAAAGTGACAACCTTTCTTAATCATTAAAGGCTAACTAAATATTAAATATAATCTTAGTAATTTAATTTTAACATTATAATGTTGAAATTAATTAACAAGGGTTCTTTGATCTCCTAAGTTGTGTTTATGGTTGTTTTTTCGTTCTTGCTAGATTTTGGTCTTTTTTGTTCTTATGTTGTTAATATGTATTTTTAACCTATTATGAATTGGTTTTGCTTTGCCCTCTTGGAACTTCATTTGTAAAGGACTCAGGATCTTGATTTCTTGATTATCATAATTAGCCAATAGGCTTTCTTTCTTGATTATCATAATTAGCCAATAGGCTTTCCCTGGACTCACAAGTCCACAATTGATCAATAAACTTGTCTCACGCCTGAAAACAAGATTTACTCACCATAAACCATTGTTGAGTTGCTAGAAAACAAATTTTAGCTGCTGGTAAATCAGCTGCCATTTAATAGTAAAATCCTCCAAAATATCATGTGAAATCTTCAAAAAGTCAAAATCAAATAATACCCACTTTCCATAAACGAAAAATGTAGATTTATCTTAATGGAAAAAATCTATGGACTAATCCTTGAACCTCTTTTAAATACAAATGCTAGTAAAAAACATTATTACAATAATCAACATTTGACTCTAATTAAATTATTTATTTAACTTATTGATTATATTTATTTAATTAACTTTAAAATTATGATTTTTTTCAACCTCACAATACCATGACCTCTCGGAGTTGAAAATATCTTTGTTGTTGAAAATATCTTTATTATGGAAATAAGTACGATAGAATCCTCCAATAAAGAAAACAAATGATCTCCTTTTATAGAAATAAGTACAATAGAATCCTCACCACATATGTAAGAAGAAAACAAAGCCACACGTATCTTGAAGACATCCTGCAAATGATAGAATTTCTGTGGACTTGTATTTGTCACGAGTCCCTACCGTCCAATATGTTATTATGTAGAGATTGCTTACGGATATCAAATCTAGAATATTAAATATGGTCCCCTTTTGAGCAGGCATTTGGCTTCACTAATAAGTTAGTCCTGCATCGAGCAGGCTGCAGCTTTTGATCCCTTTATTTCTTCCACCAATTAGGTATTGTCCTACCCAAATGCTCACAAAATGTCTGCATTCTTTGGAACTACACCAAACAAAACTGACAAAACGACAGATTGATAGTGATCGATACCCAGACAATTAGAAATTAAGAGCAACCCTATTTTAAACATGCCATGTTAATGGAAATTGGATAACTTTTTCTTACTGTAAGTGAAAATTTCTACTATATTAGAATGGCCTACTGATTCCCACTCATGCCCACTTCTTCTGATGAAGCATATGATATTTCTTCCCACTCTGGAGTTGGGCTAATGGGTTGCCAGGAGTTGCTTCCAGTACTACAGTTTTAAGCTCAAGCAGTCCTAAACTGATAGATGAGGACTAACACAGATTCATCTCAGCCTAGAACTTAGAATGCTTCTATAAACCACATTGGTTGAATGTAAGAACTTGTAAGTCCCAGGTTGAGATTAATCTGCTTTAGTTCCAAATCTGGAACATATATTTTTTATTTGGAATCCAACAGTGAGTTGAAGCTGTATATTTTTATTTATTTATTAGTAGTGAAAATGTTTTCTTTCTTAACTGCATTCTGAGTTTTCCTTACAGAAAAGATAAGAGTTTTCTTTTGGAGGATTTTATATCATTATCTCTTTTGAGTTGAGGTTTTTCTAAATGGTTTCAGCTTCTCATGGCTGAGCAAAGAAATTATATAACACTTGCTGTTTATCTTTTCTTCCTTGTTCTGCTATTACCAAACACTAACAGATTTTGATATATCTTTTCTACTCATTTCTGTTATGATTATGTTTTAATTATTTTATCATCTTCATTCTTCCAATCTCTCTGTGATGCAAGTAACACAAGTGACGCAAATAAAATTCCTTAAAATGTATTTCTACAAACTATGTTGGCCGCCCTTCAGAAATACCATTTTCTGTACAGCATGTTACATGTAGAAGCTTTAAACTTGCTGTAAAGTCTAGATTGTTGCAGTAGTTAGATGACTATTGCGGCAGCCGCCCACTTAAGTAGAACAAGAAAAAAAATTACTTACCATGCTCTAAGCTTTGATTTCAGTCTTAGTATTAAAACCAGTGTGGTTGATGTCTGGTAATAATCCGAAGCACTTGCTGTATTAATAGAAAGTGATTAAAAGCTTAGTAGCATACAAAATACGAAATAGTATTCTCAGATCTATTTGGCAGAAACATTTTCTAATTATTTTTAGATTTATTTTATGGGAGTATGAGTTTCTAAGTTGATATTTTGTGGTTGAGAGTTAAAAATTAAAAGTATCTATTTCATCAAAATCATTTAGGATATAATGTTGGTCTTATTTCTTATTTATTGCACTTCTAAGAGATTTGAACTTTACTAAATGATATTATCGAGAACATATCATCATCATCAATTCTACTCAATCAGTTGAAATACAATCCAACAATATATAGAAAAAGATGGCAAAATATGAAATGTTGCTGGTTATTTAAGAAGTATAAAAAAATGAAAGGTTGCTGGATGAAAAAAAATGTTTAGATTTGTGAAATTGTAACTAGAATTATAAAGAAAATTGTGACTAGGAGTATCAATAAATGTGGAATTTTTGTATATGTTTTATGTTTAGGATTTATAAAAGATTGGTGATTAACACAAGTGATGTATATGGCATTAAAATTAATGAAAGTCATATTAAAATGCATGATTAAAGTGAATGGAGTGGAATGAATAAAGGACTAGTAAAATGATTTGGAGGAAGGTATTCAAAGAAATATGTAATGTGATTTAAGAAATTGAAATATAAATTATTTAGTAAGTTAAATATGTAAATTGGGAGTTTATTATAGGTTATGGTTGAACATTAAGAAAGGTTGAATAATTGTATGATTAGTGTTTTAAAAAATTGGGTTATAATTACATGAAGGGAGTGAAGTGGATGATAAATGAGTTGTCACACTCATGTGTTGATAAACGTTAGTGTTTGTGTTCGAGTGGTAAACCCATCTTTGTGGTAAGAATATATATCACTCCTTGCTTAGAAAAGCTTATCGTCAAAACCTATTGAACCATACATAGGTCATAAAACCTATTTAGGAGGTATTGTCTTATGATTCTCTAGTCTAGAGTATGAGAAACTCATAGGGATAACTCATGAAGATTTAGAATAATAAATTTTGTTTCATGACATTAAGTGAAAATTTAGTGTACATGAGTTGTCTCCTATTACAACACATATATGGTTGAGTTGGAGACACTATGAGGGTATAGGTAGAGAATATTATTCTCTTATAAATATAATATGTCATCTTTTTGAGGTAATTGCTAAACCAATTTTCCTATGACTTGTTCCACATATAAGCTTATCACTACTTCCATAAATGATTGAAGTTAAGTACCATGCTTTGACTATAGGATCAATTGATCATATCATAAGGGTTAGTTGACTTTCACCAATATCATGCACATAATAGATTTTAGGAGCTACCTACCATAGAAGGTTGGATCAACTTTTTCCAATGGCATCAAGGTAATAAATGTCAAAATCTACCTGTCTCAAAGTGTTTAGCAGTTTGGGATAAAACTAATTGGTAGTTGTTTATGTCATGTCAAGATTACTAGGTTGCATTGTATGTTTGTTGTTATGAGAAACTATGCCATTTCAAATGATGACCATAAGTAGTATGGTATGCTTGTCTCATTGTCACAACTAATAATGAATAAGAAAATGAAAGAGCAATGGTGCGTAATATGGAATGCATTGTCTTTTCCCATTCCAATCAGTCACATCTCTATTAAGAGAGAAAGATTTAGTGAACTAGGCCACATGGGAAGTTAGATAATGTCGTAGGGTCACATCCACTTCCTATTATCAACTGGTTACTATGTGTGTATATGATTTTTTAATAGGTGCTAACATGATGAGCTTATGTGTAGCTATGTTTGTGATTATCCTAGTACGTTGGGATATTGGCATCATGAACCCCTTGATAAATCAAAAAAGTTTGATTGGTTGGGGTAGGTGGGGATTCCTTATTCACTTGCTTGGATTTATTTTTTACCCAAAATAAGAAATGATGTGGATTTATAAAGAAATTATTCAAGCTCAATGAGGTGCCATTTATTTAAGTTATTGGCATTTAAATTTATTGTACATGCTTAGTTTTCTAAATGCTTTATTTGATTGATTATATTGTTAATCCAAGAATTCATATGTACTACGAAGCTTTGGTGTAAATTGCTCTTTGATGTATACTTTAGTTGATCCATGCCATGATTATTACCTATTAGCATATACATGCTTATATGAATTGTAAACATAATGAAATTGTAAGACATGATGATGATTTATTATGTCCATTTAAAATGAACCACTTGTAATATTATTAATTAATTGAATAAAGATGATTTTCTTAGTGTATGTTTACATTAGTAGACTGGTATTAATAAATAAATTTGTTGGCTAGTTAATATTAGTGTTTAATGTATAATGAAGGTGTATGTTTACATTAGTAGACTGGTATTAATAAATAAATTTGTTGGCTAGTTAATATTAGTGTTTAATGTATAATGAAGATGATAGTAAAAATCTAGTAGTAGCTAAATGAGGTTATTACAATTTTGAATTGGAAGAATTTGTTACTATTGACAAACATGAGCTCTACTTACCATGTCTAAAATAGAAAATGATGCTTAATTGATAAATTTCATTAATATTATAGATATTACAAATATGTTTTTTTCTACTCTCTTATAATACATTTATAACAATATTTTATGCATTTTAAAATTATTATTTCATTATTTCTTATTAAATAATTTTTTTAATTTAAAATTATAAATATTTTATGAAATGATTGATCTTTAATTTAAATTAATGAATACCACACTATTGATAAAGGAAAGCACTACTTACCATATATGAAATCATGAATAATGCTTGAAAACTGAAAACGCTAATTAACATATCTAAAATCATAAACATGTCAAGTAAAGGAAATCTTTAATTGCTTTGCCTCCAATAGAAAAATAATAAAATTCAATGACTGGATTTGGAAGTGTGTGCAGTGTTTTTGTGCTCTTAAAATGCAAGGAAATTCATAAACCAAGTTGAACACTCAAGATTGGGTGATAGGGAGCTCAAGCCAATGTATGAAGCCTCTTGTTGTGTAGAATTTCCCATAATGTGCGATTTGGATGTGTGCTCACTCAAAAATCTGGCAACATAAAGATCCTCGAATGGAAAATGGGTGAGAGAGATGAAAATGGGCTAAGTGTTTGGATAAATAGATTAGAGGATTTTTTATGGAGGGCTAGGATTGTGAGTTGAGGATCAAGAGGTGAGATGCCTTGAGACATCTCAACCCACATGAAGATGACACTTGTCATCATGTAAATGCATGAGACAAGATGGGGTACTTGATAGCTACCATAGGGATGAGCGAGAGAGGATAAAATAGAATTTAAAATTTCCTTATAATCCTCATGGGGATTGAGGAGGAATTAAAAATTCCTCCATTTGAAGGACCTTGGGAAGTCAAAAAGGAATTAGAAATTCTTTGGGGGATGGGGAGAGTTGACCAAGGAGTTAATTAGGTTGGCTAATCAATGATTAGAGGAAGGTTAAGTGGCTAATTGGAATTAGGAACCCACTTGCAAAAGTTGGAGGATGTGATGTACCTCCCTAATCATGGATTAGGAATGTTCACATCCCTAATTATGGGATTAGCAAGTGGATTAGGATAGGTGTAGATTATGGAGGATGGGACATGTGAGGAACTAAATAAATAGTTTATTTATTTAATTCTTTTGAGGAAAAGGATAAAGGGTAAAGTATTTAATTATTTAATTAAATACCTTAGGGATTTAGAGGAATTTAGTTATATTAATTAAATAATTTAGAAATATTATTTAATTAATGTGGAAAGAGGATATTTAGACGAGAAACCTGGGTAAATTTGACCAAACGTAAGTGGTCAAATTTAGGTGTCGATATTTTTCCCCTCTTTGAGATGGCATTACGAAGTGGCATCATTTCAAAGAAGATTAAGCATAGCACCTAGAAGAAGATGGTTAAATTTTGAAACATGCTCCAGTCATTCAAAGGAATGACTAGGAGGAAAGATGATGGGAGTGAAGATGAATATTAGGGATTGAGGATGCCCCCTCGAGAGGACATGTGGGTTCAAGAGAACATGGGTGTGCTCTTGAAATGGATGAGATGATGCAAGGGTAGATGGGGAAGATGATGCAAAATGATGGATAGAATTCAAGATGGGAGGAGGAAGAGATAATGGAAGGAGAAGATGATAAGAAAGCAAGTACAAATAGACTCAAGGAAAAATATGATGTTGCCACAGTAGAGCTACAAGTCAAGATTGATTGATGGTGGATGGAATGTCGTTGATGATGGAATGATATATCCCAAAAAAACACAAGGAGAGGGAAGGATACATCCCAATGATTAGGATTGGAGTGTTGTTGATGAGGGAACGATATATCCAAAAACAACACAAGGATAGGGAAGGATGCATCCCAATGATGATGATTGGAGTTTTGTTGATGAGGGAACGATATATCCCAAAACAATACAAGGATAGGGAAGAATACATGATGATGATGATGATTTGAGTGTTGTTGATGAGGGAATGATATATCCCAAAAGAACACAAGGATAGGGAAGGATACATCTCGGTGATGATGATGATTGGATCAAGACAAGTGTAGCAAGGCTAGAAACAAGACCAAAGATGTGACTAGATGATTTGTGCTAAATTGAATGGATGAGAGTTAGAGTGAGATGTGAGATTGTTGAAATGAATGAAGATGATGGAGGAAAAGATGCTTAGAATAACAAATCTATATTATCTGAAGAATATTGAAGAGATGATGATATGATGAGGATGGAGAAAGTGGAGGGATGAAAGTAGATAGGATAGATAGATGAGGGAGAGTGATAAAGGATGAACAGGTGATAAAGATGTAGGGTGAGGATGATCTCCCAATACTGGTAACTTACAATTTCTAGCCAAACTGGACATTGAACTGATTTTTTTTAACTAAATCTTCACTTTAGGGCACCTATAGCAGCTAAACCGTGAGGAATTTGAAGATGATACAAACTAGTGATTTGTGACATTTTGTCTGTAGATTCTAATTTATTTATTTTCAAAAATTTTGGAATTAGATTGCACTTCTTTTTCCATCTCCTTTGAAAACTAGTTTTTAACAGTAAACACCATTTTTAAAGAGTGATGTGTACTTGCTAACACATAACTTTTTTTCTATGAAGGATAAAATTCTTTTTTTTTTAATTTAGATTCATAACTATGATATCTAGTGCATGGAATTGGTTTCATAGCATTTCATTGAATATTTTTTTATTAATTGAGTTTTCAAGTCAAACCAGTTAAAATTTAGACATGATTTACTTGCTAACACATAACTTTTTTTGTATGCATCGAAATTCAAATTTTTTTTGTTGGGTCAGGGACATCAATATCTAGTGCATTGATATTTTTTAAAAAAAAATTGACAATCTACCATTTTTCCACGTGTAGAACAAAGAGCTTGATTTTTAGTGAAAAACCTATGTTTAATCAAACTAAAAAAGAAAATACATAATAAAACCAAAACATATTAAAATTATATTCGATGGATAGCTCATTCCGAGGACTACCATCATCCAGTTGGGTATGGGAAGTTTCCTCCATTTTCAACCTCAACCCAAGCTTTGAAAGGTAATTTTTTGCATAAATTTGGTGCAAGAAGGGGAGAAGGGAAAAAAAGGGGGGTTCACTCGAAGCCCCCTTCGAGCGAACCCCCCTTGACCCTTTCGATCAAAGGGGGTTCGCTCAAAGGGGGGTTTGAGCGAACACCCCTTTTTCAAAATTTCCCTTTGTTTCCATTTTGAAAAGCATGCAAAATTTGGGTCCCATCATTAAAGGGGGTTTGCGCGAAGGGGGGTTAGAGCGAACCCATTTTGGGTTAGAGCAAAGGCCCCCCCTCGTGCGAACCCCCAAAAATGCAATTTTTTCTTCATGTGGGAATTTTGCAATTTTCCTTCTTCAATGGAATTGTAAACCAGTTTTGTGGGATCACATGTGAGTGGATGGGAAGATGGATTAAGAGTACCGTATAAAAAATAACATGTAGTGAGCACTTAAT
Source organism: Sequoia sempervirens (assembly GCA_007258455.2). Classification (NCBI taxonomy): domain Eukaryota; kingdom Viridiplantae; phylum Streptophyta; class Pinopsida; order Cupressales; family Cupressaceae; genus Sequoia; species Sequoia sempervirens. The sequence goes on from VDFB02084643.1 coordinate 48,477, forward strand.
TTGATATAGCATGAGATATTTTGCACTAGGGTATGATGAACCAAGGTGACTTCCTATCACATGCATATGACTGGTGCAACAATCAAAAGGTTAGTCCAACATCCCAAAATCATGGGGGCTTTGGTAGGGCCATTGTTGGAAAACCAAAAACACAAAGGATGCCCCAACATAACACAAGACCACAAGGATCTTGGTGGGTACTACGCAAGACAACCAAGAAAATACAATCACACAGAAAACCAAGATATCCCCGTAGTTCTACCAGTCAAAGTGCACCATGATATGATGGATCGTGGTGACTTTGAGTTGGTATAGTAGGAAGCTCAAAAGATGAACAAAATGAAAAAGCACCAAGAAACCACAATGAATCTCAAAAATCCTTTTCCATGAGGACAATAGGTGGATGATATTGATAAGGTCTAATGTGAGGAATAATATATCCTACTAAGACCAAGGATGGATGGGAAGATCTTATAAGATCAACATGATGTGGGATAGTTGAAATAGATTGAAACCTCAAGGGGCTCGTGAATTATTTTTTTTACCAGCTAGATAGGGACTCCCTTGGTGACACAACAGACACAAAAACACTCCCTAAAGGATAGACCTAGTGCCTCGGGGGCTCATTGATGATGCCCTTGCCTACATGAAAGCATAGAGGCAATGTAGTTCAATAAAAGATCAATGACAAACAATGGATAAGGGATGATGAGATGATCATGATAAGTAGATTCAATGATGGAGCCGATATGATGACACCAGACTAAACTTGTGGGTCCAAGATAGTCGATATATACAAGATGTGGATTAGGTGAAGCTTAAGGATGGGATAGTTATCCAAATCATTGAAAGATGAATTGGGAATATGATACGATGGATAGATGAGTTATGAAAAGTAATAAGATATTATCAAGATATGTGAAAGAGGTGGGAGTGATGACAATGAGATATAGATGGCATTGGATAGCATGGGGGTATCCTATAGCTAGATACCAATGACAAAGGATTATGAGATGGAATAAAAATAGAGATAAATGGATGGATAGATAAAGGTGGGGAGATGGAAAGATGTGAAGATGGATGGATAGAGAGATAAGGATTTGGATATGGAAGGGGTTGTTGCATGGATAGATGGGAAGATAAGGATTTGGAAGATGGAAGGGATATTTTTGGATGGATAGATGGGAAGATATGGATTTGGAAGATGGAAGGGATATTTTTGGATGGATGGATGGGAAGATAAGGATGGAGAATATGGAAGGATGAGTGTAGTGAACCGACACTCTGCTGCGATGATTTCACTGTGCTTTTAGGTCTGATTTGTGTTTGTTTTTGGTATTTTTTTGTTGTGTTTTGTGTTTTTGAGTTTTGTGCCAATGATACTAATGATTTTAACAAGTATATGCATACAAAGGAACTCAAAATAAACTAAAACTACTATGATAACTTGAGTAGACTCAATTTGATAGTCTAGAAGCTTTCTTCATTACATAAGTGAGTACATAAGATGGATAGCTTACATTCATTTCAAAACAAGATACAATTTACTCCATAGATTTACTTACAGCCAAAACAACACAGTGAATAGTGTTTGCTACAGTACCCATCCTCAATAAAATGCTCACAAAGGCTGAAGTATGAATTTCTCCAACCAAGTTTCTGATTGGAGGTCTTCTAGGGTGACGGGCGCCCACTTTGGATGAGAAAGCAGCCACTAAAGGGAGGCGTTTAATTTCCTTTGGTTGTCACAAACCCTCAAAACATGGCAGCTGGCTGTAGATGTAGAAATCAACTCCCAAATCTCCAAAAAATGCAAACAACACCTTCTAGATGGAAAATGGAGTCTCTAGTAGCAACAACCCTTCCAAAAGATGACTTCAATCACTTGAAAACAGCAAAATATGGCTCCAATGATGCATCCAAATTCTGATTTGCAACTTTAAGGTGGTCTTTCACACCATCAAGAAGCTTGAAAACGAAGAACAAAGCCCCACCAGGCTCACCCACTGCTGAAATAAGGAAACCCTAGTCTCCCTCTTCCACAATCTACAACTCACAAAGCTCAAGCAATAAAATAACTCAATAACATACTTGGGTCGAACTTTCTCTTGCCTTCTTATAATTTCTCACTGAAAATACTATTCATTAAAAAAACACTATTCACTTTTAAGTTGTCTTTTTTCACTTTAGCCATGAATAGTAACTGAAAAATAGAAAGTGACCCCTTTGAATAATAGGCACATGGTCCCCAAAGCCTGAGAAGGTGAAATAATGGTGAAGATCATAATTTTAAGCACCAAAGACACGCCAAACACACAAATTCACCACGTCACCATACTCCGAATACCAACACTGCATTTTACCACCCAAGTGCCCAATCAGGTGACCCTCTAAGCAGAACCATTAGCCTACGAGGGTCAACGTAATATGCTAATCCACTGATTCTCAGAAGGTTAATTTGAAGGGGACATTACAGTCTGCCCTTCCTGAAATTGCTTGTCCCCAAGCAATCTCAACTCTGAATGTTGTAGGATGTCCTCGCTCTCCCATGTTACGTCCTCTACTGGCAAGTCCTTCCATTTAACTAGATATTCCCTGATGACCCATCTCCACAACTGTCTCTCATGGACATCCAAGATGGCTTCGGGCACATGAATCAATTTCCCCTCGTCATCTAGGGGTGGTAGAGATGTCGACAGAACCACACGATGTCCTAACACCTTCTTGAGGTGCGATACATGGAATACATTGTGCACCTTGCTTTCTGTCGGTAGTTCCAACTCATAGGACACTTCTCCTACCCGCCTGATGATTCTAAAGGGTCCATAGTTACTGAGGCTTCAGTTTCTCTGCACCACTCTTCCTGAGAGTGGACTGGCGATAGGGCTACAGCATCAGATACACCATGTCCCCAACTTCAAAAGAACGATCCACTCTCCTCTAATCTGCATATTGTTTTTTTTTATTTTGTTCCTTCTAAATGTTCTCACGGAGAGCTCTCATAATGTCCTGGTTCTCTTGTAAAAGATTCCCAGCACTGGGCACCCTACTGTCACTCAACAATAAATCCAGAAAGTTTGGCGCCTCATACCCATATAATGCCATAAATGGGGACATCTGAATTGACATATGGTGGGTGGTATTATAATAGTACTCAAAAAGATGGATCCACTTCACCCAACCCTTTTTTTGTCCTACTATATACTTTCAAAGGTATCCTTCCACCCATTTATTTACAATTTCTGTCTGACCGTCTGTCTGTGGGTGGTAGTTGGTGCTCAGAGTAAACTCGGTCCCATAGAGCCTAAATAGTTCCTGCCAAAAATGACTCAAGAACCGATTGTCCCTATCACTGAAAATGCTCTGAGGTAGCCCATGCAATCTAAATACCTCGCAAAAAAACAACTCGGCAACCTGTGTCGCTGAATATGTAGCTGCTATCGGGTAAAAGTGAGCATATTTGGTGAGGCGATCAACAACTACATAAATACAATCTCTCCCCTAGGTTTTTGGCAAGCCCGTAGTGAAATCCATCGATAAGCATTCCCACTTCTTGTCTGGAATCAGAAGTGGTTGAAGTAGCCCAATTGGATAGTTGTGTTCCTATTTGTTCTGCTGACAAACTGGACACTCTCTGACATATTTGAGGACATCTGGCTTGAGGCCTTTCCAAGTGAAACATTCCCGGACCTGCTTATAAGTTTTGAAATATCCAGGATGTCTGGCCATAGGTACATCATGAAAGGCCCTTAATATTGTGTTCTTCATCTCTAATCCTAGGGTCAAGAAGATCCTATCTTTGTAAATGATAAGGTCATTTACAACGGAATATTTGTTGTCCTATACTAAACCCTCAATGATGTCGGATGCCCATAAGTCTTTGGCATATTCTGTTGTAATCAGGTGCTTCCAATTCTCTGCAATCCTGACTATAGATTTCAAATGTGGACTGCGTGATAAGGCATCAACCACAATGTTCTGAGACCCTTTGACATAAACGATATCAAAGTCGTATGATTGTAACTTATTGACCCACTTTTGTTGACGATCATTGAGATCTCACTGTCTGAGGAAATGCTTCAAGCTGTTATGATTAGTCTTAACGCAAAATTTATTGCCTATGAGGTACTTCCTGAATTTGGCCAATGCATGCATGATGGCCAACATTTCCTTGTCATAAACGTTATAGCTCCTCTCAGGTCCTCTTAATTTTTGGCTCTCAAAAGCTATCAGATGCTTGTCCTCCATGAGGACTACGCCAACCCCTTTGCTCGAGGCATCACACTATAGCTTGAAGGGTTTAGTGAAGTCTAGTAATGCCAGGACAGGACAAGAGGTCATCAATTGCTTAAACTTCTCGAAACACTCCTACGCCTCAGGAGTCCAAATAAATGCCCCTTTCTTTGTTAGGTCTGTAAGTGGTGTTGCATGTCATGAATAGCCATTGACAAATCAACGGTAGAAGCCACATAAACCCAAAAATCCTCTAAGTTGAGTAAGATTCTCGGGGGTTGGCCACTCTATAATAGCTCTGACCTTGTTTGGATCTATACGCACACCATCTGTGCTGATAATGTGGCCCAAGTACAACAATTCAGTCATTCCTAGGTCACATTTTGATTCCTTCACATACAAAGACTCGCTAGCCAAAATACCCAGTACTGTGTCTAGATGTGCAATATGCTCATCCCAAGCCTTGTTGTATACTAAGATGTCATCAAAGAAGACAAGTACGAACCTCCTCAGTTGTGACTGGAAGATCCTATTCATAGTGGATTCGAACATAGCAAGTGCATTGGTCAGCCCAAATGGCATAACCACAAACTCAAAGTGCCCACAATGGCAATGGAAGGTTGTCTTCTGAATGTCTTGTTCCCTCACACGAATCTGATGATACCCCAACCTCAAGTATATTTTTGAGAAACAATGGGCACCATGAAGCTCATCTATCAGCTCATCAATCTAGGGAATGGGATACTTGTTTTTGATGGTCCTTTTATTCAGCAACCTGTAATCAATGCACATTCGCAAGGTACCATCCTTTTTCTTTACTAACACCACGAATGAGGCAAAGGGTGATTTGTTGGGCCTAATATGTCCCATAGCGAGTAGCTCCTTAATAGTCTTTTCTATTTCATCCTTAAGCTGCTTAGGATGCCTGTAAGGTGTGACAATCACTGGCTTAGTGCCCTCCTCCAACTCGATGATGTGCTTAATGTTGCGGTCTGGTGGTCTACCAGGTGGAATCTCGCTGAACACCTTAGTGTGTTTGATCCTTAACTCCTATATGTCTGGGTGATAAACTAGGGTTTTCTACTCCTCTTGAGATGGCATTAACATACACTTAGCTTCCCACTCGATCATGTCATGTCACATGAATCTCTCCATTCTACTGAGAGATATCATTCTAAAATTTCTATCTCGGATGGCTTTCAGCACATGATTCCTTCTATCCACCCTAAATCTCATCTCCATATCCTGAAGGTTAAGAGTAAACTCTACAATGTCGTGAAGCCATTTCATCCCTAGAACCATGTCAGTATCTCCCATGTTCACCACATAGAAATCTGCCTTAAAGTTGTAGTTGTTTAGTCGCATGGGAAGATCTGGAATCATTCTGTCACAGTTAAGAGTGTATCCATCTGCGACCTTCACTCTTATGCCATCAAGTTCTTCTGTTTGAATTCCACGCCTTTCAACCAGCCTTGCATCAATGAAGTTATGTGTGGAACTTGTATCTAATAGGGTGATGATCTTTTTCCCAGCTAAGACCCCTTGTATTCTGAAAGAGCCCTCTCGCTGTATGCTTGTGAGGCGTGCTTCTTGAAGCTTTACTTCCTCCTCTGTTTCGACACCGTTTTCCATCTCATTCTCATATTTCTCCCCCTCAGATTCCCCTTGCTCAATGTGTTGGTCCAATTTATCTGATTCAGAATCCTCATAGTAGGCCCACATTATTCAGTTAGCCTTCCCCTTAGGCCTCAAAGGACAGTCGTGGTTTGCATCATAAGGTCCTTTACAATAGAAGCACAATTTTTTTTGGCGCAAGTCATCAATAGTTTCTTTGTCAAATGGGACTGATGATTTACCTTTAGTATCTGCTTTCTCATTCTTCTTAGGGAATGATTTTCCATCCTTGCATGAAGAGGATGCTTTAGACGAAGACTTGCTTTGTAGGGCTATGAATTCCATGCTCCTCGCTTTCCTCATAGCCTCCTATAGGTTCAGGGGATCAAAAGCTTTGATCCAACCTCTTAATGGTTCCAAGAGTCCTTTGATGAATAGCACTACCAATCTCCTTTCGGATATGTTGGGAACCATAACCGACAACCTCTAGAAATCACCCATTTATCCCTCTAGACTCCCAACCTACTTAAGTCGAGCTAGGTCTCTGAAGTACGTTTCTGGATCTTTCTTGTCAAAGCGTTCAATCAGTCGGTCAACAAACTTCTGATAAGATGTAATTCGATCATGCTGCAGGGTCACCAACTCGTGGTACCACCAATCATGGGTTGCTCCTTCTAGATGCAATGTAGCATACTTAATTGTGTCTGCCTCTGCCATAGGTCAAAGGTTCAAGAAGGTATCCAGCTTATGGACCCAAGACTGAGCTATAACTATCCCACTACCATCAAATGTGGGTAATGTGAGTTTGTTGGTAGCATGCTTGAGATCACTATGTTGATCTCTATTTTGTCCTCCTGGTCTCTTGGTTGGTCTATCTCTGTAGTGCTCTCTTCTTTGACTCAAGAATCTGTCAAAGCTTAGGCGCTCTCTCACCTGGGGTGTCAACAGTTCCCATTCGTCATTAGCAGTCATGAGAGTATCTGCAAACATTTCCTCTCTTTCTTCTTCTGTGTTACCACCTTCCGATTCATCCCTCAAAAAGGTAGGACAAGTGGGTCTATCTGTAGTTCATGAATGGGGCATGATATGCCCTAGGTGTCCCAACCACACTCTTGTTATCCTCTGCAACCTGGTTCTATTGTATCCGTAGAACAAACTGTTGCATCGTTGTTGTTAACCCTTCAAAATCCTGAGTCATCAGCTCAAAAATCTCTCTACCATCTTTGTCTTCATTGTTTTCCTCATTTCTTCTTTCGTTTCTTGTTGGACCCTCTTCTTCCCTGTTACCCATTTCTGCTATTGGTATATCTTCAAATGGGTTATCCTCCTGCCAATTGTCTACTTGCTCTGCCCTTCTGCAAGTGCAGTACCTAGTATGACCTCTCATGTGAAACTTTGACCCTCCAGGATGGCAGGATCAAGGCTCTGATACCACTGTAGTGAACCGACACTCTACTGCGATGATTTCACGGTGCTTGTAGGTCTGATTTGTGTTTGTTTTTGGTATTTGTTTGTTGTGTTTTATGTTTTTGAGTTTTGTGCCAATGATACTAATGATTTTAACAAGTATATGCATACAAAGGAACTCAAAATAAACTAAAACTACTATGATAACTTGAGTAGACTCAATTTGATAGTCTAGAAGCTTTCTTCATTACATAAGTGAGTACATAAGATGGATAGCTTACATTCGTTTCAAAACAAGATACAATTTACTCCATAGATTTACTTACAGCCAAAACAACATAGTGAATAGTGTTTGCTACAGTACCCATCCTCAATAAAATGCTCACAAAGGCTGAAGTATGAATTTCTCCCACCAAGTTTTTGATTGGAGGTCTTTTAGGGTGAAGGGCGCCCACTTTGGATGAGAAAGCAACCACTAAAGGGGGGCGTTTAATTTCCTTTGGCTGTCACAAACCTCAAAACATGGCGGCTGGCTATAGATGTAGAAATCATCTCCCAAATCTCCAAAAAATGCAAACAACACCTTCTAGATGGAAAATGGAGTCTCTAGTAGCAACAACCCTTCCAAAAGATGACTTCAATCACTTGAAAAGAACAAAATATGGCTCCAATGATGCATCCAAATTCTGATCTGCAACTTTAAGGTGGTCTTTCACACCATCAAGAAGCTTGAAAATGAAGAACAAAGCCCCACCAGGCTCACCCACTGCTTAAATAAGGAAACCCTAGTCTCCCTCTTCCACAATCTCCAACTCACAAAGATCAAGCAACAAAATAACTCAATAACATACTTGGGTCAAACTTTCTCTTGCCTTCTTATAATTTCTCATTGAAAATTCTATTCATTAAAAAAACACTATTCACTTAAGTTATGTCTTTTTTCACTTTAGCCATGAATAGTAACTAAAAAATAGAAAGTGACCCCTTTAAATAATAGACACATGGTCCCCAAAGCCTGAGAAGGTGAAATAATGGTGAAGATCATAATTTTAAGCACCAAAGACATGTCAAACACACAAATTCACCACGTCACCATACTTCGGATACCAACACTGCATTTTACCAACCAAGTGCTCAATCAGGTGACCCTCTAACTAGAACCATTAGCCTACGAGGGTCGACGTAATAGGCTAATCCACTAATTCTCATAAGGTTAATTTGAAGGGGACATTACAATGAGCATATGACATTATAGAAAGACAAGGATGGGGATATGGAAGGATCATGGTATGAAGGGATGCAGGTTGTGGAAGGATTAATGGAAGGAGAATGTGGGGGTAATAATAGTGATATGGAAGGGATGGCAAGATGGATGAATGATGTCTCCAAGGACTATGTTACAAAGCCAAAATATGCCCCACTCTAGATATGTCATGTGTGATGAGGCAAGAGGGATGGGAGATAGGAGAATGGGTAGATAAGGAAGGGAGATGGATGTGGATAGGATGTATGGGTAGATAAGGATTATGAATGTATGGATAGAGTGAAGGTATTTCGAAAGGGATCCAAATCATGTATGCTTATGTGCCCCTATCTATGTCAAGATCACAAGGGGGGATGGAGGAAGTGGGTGGATAGGATATGATAGGTAGGAGGAGTATGATAGGTTGGATGGAGGAGATGAAGGATGTTGTGCTAAAAATGAAGTTTCCCCCAAGTGTGGAGAGAAAATGGATGGGGGATTTACACATGATTCCTATTTACCATATTTTCATCATGGTACTTGTCCAAGGCGCCTGTTTGCCAAGTTTCACCATTGGCCGAATTATTTCTCTTTACTTTTTTTTGTGGATATATATATTTTTTGGATTTTTTTAGATTTTTGGAAAGTGTGTGGATGGAGATGATGAGGATAGGGATGTGGATAAGTGGATTTGGAATACATGTGATAAGGGGATGGATGAAGGACTCAAGCATTAAGTTCCATATGAGGTAATAAGAGCCCATGTTAAAAATGACTATTGGATGTCGGTACAACCTTATTAGGATAAATGGATTATGCAAGGGAATGGATTAAAGGGATTGGTAGATCTATGATGGAGGAATGTTTTCAAGACCAACATTGGCACATATGGTGGGGGATGTGGAATGATAGGAGGATTATTGGATGGAGAATGTTGGGATGGTAGAGGAGTTGGGATAGTGAATTTTGGGACATAAAGACCCAAAATAGATTTAGGAGATGGAGGATGTGAATTATTTTTTGTTGGATTGCAACTTTGGATGTCGTTATGTATTTTTCATTCGAATTCAATGCATCTTTTTTCATTGGGATCCACATGGTTTTGTTTTTTTGCTTGAATAGGCTTGTTAGCCCTTGGGATTGATTGAGATTTTGGATTGGATTTTTCTTTTCTTCAACATGTCCTTTTAAGAGGACATGGGGGGCTTTAGATTCATGTGGATGTTTGGGTTTATGCATTTTTTTTGTGGCATCCAAAGTTCTTGTAATAGAAATGGGATGGGTGTGAGGAGATGGATGATGTCGAGAGAATATGAATGGAGTGATAGAGGTAGGATTTTGGATATGGTGAATAGATGGAGAGTGTATAGTTGTATGCCTTTGTTGATCCTAATTAGGGAATATGAGAGTGGGATGTTTATGATGGGTGATAGGGATAGGTGATTGATGGATGAGGGGATGAGCAAAATGAGATGGGGGAGGTGATTTTGGGATATAAGGTCCTAAAATGGACTTAGTATATGGAGGATGTGTGATGGTAGATGGAGGGACATAAGGACCTAAAATAGATGTAGGAGATGAAGGATGGGTGATGGTGGATGGAGAGACATGTAAGGATCCAAAATGGATTTGGAGGATGAAGGAGGAATATGGATGGTTTTTTTGAGATGATATGATGGAGGGGGGATGGTGACAAATGGTTTGGTGGAGTGACAGGAAGAGCCTATTATTCTTGTGGAAGAGTCTCACTTAGGATGTAAAAACGTTGTACCAACATTTTTGGATTGTGATTCTTGAGATATATATCCAAGACCTTGGGCACGTGGATTTTCTTTGACGTGGATGGGATCTAAAATACCTTGCTCATGAAGGCCTAAGCCTTTTCCTTGATAGTTCATGGTCTTAAGCATTCAATTTATGGTAGGATTCTTGTTATTTTGGAAGCATGATGTGATTCCATTATTAGGTGGAGGAGGATGGGTGGTGTATATGATTTATTCTTCTTCTACAAGAAAACCACCATGGATGAATGTAAGGGAACCAGGGAGATATGGAGGTGGTGATGAAGGATCATGAGATGGAGATGATGGGATCTAGTAGGAGCTTGATTTGGAGGAGAGAGTGATAAGGGATCCTAAGAAGGATCATGGGATGAAGTGGATGAGATGGTAGGATCCTCATTTAAAGGAGGATGTGACATAAAATCATAAAAGGGATCATGCGATGGAGTGGATGAGGGGATATGATCTTGAGTTGGAGTGGATGAGATGGTATGATCTTGATGTGGATGAGGGGAGATGTTGGTATTCTTTGGATCAAGCTCTTGGCATGTTTCAACTTATGTAGGTGGCATGATGATAGAGGAATTTTGGATGGACTCCTCAGATGGGGTGGATGGAAGGATGTAGGATTCATGAAGTTCATGTGAGTGGATTTTGGTGATTTTAGGAGTAGGATAAGTGAATTGGATTTGGGTGTCTTTGATGGGTTTGATGGTTCTAGGAGTAGAAAATGAGGATTCAATGGATTTAGTGGGTTTGTTGGTTTCAATAGTTTGGATGGTGTTAGGAGTGGTAATAGGGGTGATCTAGGTGTAGGATGGAGAAGGGCCTCATCACTAATGACCATAGATGATAGAGTGGGATGGCATGGATCTGAAAACTTCAAGATGTGGAGTTGGGGATGTCTTTTGTGTCATGAGTCCTTGGATGACATCTAGAATGAGATACATGTGTATTGTAGGCTTATATGGGGTGGTGGGAATAGATGAAGGATTATGAATGGGTGGAGGATTAGGATTAGATAGAGGATAAATATATGATGGATTGGAGGGAGGATTGGGATATGATGGAGTGGTAGATGGAGTGATATGGGAGAATATGGATGGTGGATTAGGATCATGGAGTGGAGGATTAGGATTATGGATTGGGAGAGGGTTTGGAGAACAATGAGATGATGAATTAGAATTAGATTGAGGACAAATGTATGATGGATTGGAGGGAGGATTAGGATATGATGGGGTGAAAGATGGAGTGACATAGGAGGACATGGATGGTGGAATAGGATATGAGTACATGGATGGTGGATTAGAAGCACATGGATGGTGGATTAGGATAGGAGGACATGGATGGTGGATTAGGATAGGAGGAAATGGATAGTGGATTAAGATAGGAAGACATGGATGGTGGATTAGGATAGAAATATGTGAATGATGGATTGATGTTGGAGAAAGTGGATGGGGAATTAAGGTAGGAAGATTGGGATGGTGGATAATTAGGATTGGAGGATGTGTATGGTGGATGAGGATCTTGACTTGGAGGATAATGAGATGAAGGATTTGGATTAGGGGTGAAGGTGATAGTGTTGTTGTGTGAGGATGGAGGGTAAGATATGGCTAGGGGAGAAGATGGAGCTATGGATGTGGAGTGAGAGGGATATGTAGGGGATAGATAAGATGGAGATGTGGATGATATATAATATGGATACACATGGATGGGGAAGATGATGGATATCCCTTGTCAAAGGTAGCATACAGATTGCTAGTGGGTGTGGATGAAGGCATGATGGGATAGCTTGGATGAGTGATTGGATTTTGGATGATGTTTAGGGAGAGGTGGCTAGTAATGATAGCATCAAGGGGATTTATATCATACTCATCTTGATCAACAAGAATTTCATTATCATCTTCAACATAATTGGGATCTCCCTTGACTACTTTTTTTATTGCATTAATGCAGGATAAGGATTCATGATGTTGGATTGGGTGGATATGGATTAAAAAGATGGGAATAGATCGTTAGAAGAAAAGAAGATACAATGAAAAGATAAATAGAATGGATTAGAAGAATGTGGAAGAAGGGGTCTTAAGATTTATTTTGATATCAGAAGATATTGGATGTGGATGGACTAAAACTCAAATTAGGATGTAGATTAAGCTCATATTGGGATTTGATTTAAGCTCATATTAGGATTGGATTTAAGCTTAGATTAGGATGGGACTTAAACTCGGATTAGGATGGGACATAACCTTAGATTAGGATGATTGGAAGATATGGTGTGAGGGGATCCTAAGTTCAAGGATGCAGCTAAAATGATGGAATGATTTTTGGATGGATGAAGGATCATTTTATCTAACTCCTTGCTCAAATGGGATGATGTTGTGGACAAGATTGATAGTGATTGATAAGATAAAAGTGATCGTTTGGAGATGGATATGAAGAGGAAAATTGATTGGATTATGATTTTGGACTGAGGAAGATATAGGCTAGAATCATGCTAGGATGGATTAACTCTCTGTATTTTGGATGGGAAGCAAATTCACCCAAGAATAGAGCACAATCACCTCTATAGATAGCAGAAATGCTTATCTAATGGTGATGGTACAGATCGGGAGCACGGACCAACAAGTGAAACCACCTTTGTAGGATATGAAATCTCCTATCTAGGGAAGACACATACTTGGGGTGAAATCACCTCTTTGGGAAGCAGAATTGCCCAAGGGATTGATAGACTATACAATCGCATTCGCCTCTAATGGGGGAAAATTTTCCTATTGGGGATGATCGACCAGGCTAAGCGGACTAGATTATGAAGTAGAATCGCCCCTTGGAGGGTAGACTCACCCATCCATAGCACAAAATCGCCTATGTAAAGAAGAAAACTTGCCCTTGTGGATCAGGACTATGGAAAAGGATAGATGATAGCACACAAAAGAAGTGGGTAAAGACAGACTTTGTACTGAAGACGCTCACTAGTATTGCACAAGAAGATAGTTCAGGCAACACAATCCTAGAATTAGTAGTAAATATTTACAAACTTGATGTAGTCCCACCACCTTGAAGGGTTAATACTCTGTAATAATCAAGTGGGAACACCTTTTCTCATGAAGGTGGATAGGTAGAGATCCAATGGCACGGGGTCGTCAACGGACGCGACAGGCTCACCTTCTCTCTCCTCGATAACTATTGTAGTTCACCACAAGGATTTCTATCTCAACCTAAGGGAGTATGTTGTGAGTAGCTTTAGGGTACAATCCACAATCCCTGCACTACACTAAGTCGCAGCTTAAACATGGGTCTTAAACTATACTCAATAGGAAACTAGGGGAGTCCTCGATACACTAGGAGGGTGAGTGAGGCACGTCCATGAACACCATCCTATCACAAGCATGGATTGGGAACCCCAACGAGGCACTAGAAACTCAGACCAACCCTTCACACCTAATTAGGAATCACCCTAGTATCAGTGCTCCGCCAAACACGACACGACTGGATTGGGGTACAACTTTAGTTCTCCCCCCTTTATATACCCCACCGGTACATGTGGTTGAGGTCGTCCCTTGGGTGATGAAATCCCAAGTAGGCCTCCTAAAGGGCAGTAAATGTTAGGCATTTTTGATCCCCAGGCTCGCACGTAGCTTAAGGGGAGAGTATACATGTAGGCTAGCACTCCTAGGTAGACTCACAAATGGAATTTGATTGATTCATGATTTCTAATCCGCAAGATCGCACGTAGCACAAGGGGAGAGTGTACGACAATGAACCAATCCAAAACACAACACACAAGTTAATTGACCCTTTCAAAATTGAAATGTGCCTAGTTAAATTGGGAAATCAGCTAACTATTGTCTTTGACTGCTCATCCTACAAGAAACAAGTTAGTAGTCTAATACTCTAGTCTTGGACAATCGATGGCAAGCTACACAAAAAGATGATTAGATACAAAAGAAAGTGATGAAAAGAAGATGAACATTAGCCCAGGGGAATGGAACACCCAACCCAACCTGGAGAATTTTTTTTGGAAAAGGAAAGTATAAAGCGCTATAAAAATTTTTTACCAAAAACTGATGTTTTTATACCTTCTGTAGACCACACAGATTTGCCCCTATAGGTCACATATTTTCCCTTGTAGGCTTCCAACACATTCGCCTCTGTAACTAGTGCATTTTCCTATCAATATAGGTCAAGTCGATGTTTGCAGAACTGCCCAAGCTATAGCTCTTAGGTTCCCCTATGAAGGTTGCATATTCACCCTTGTGGGGCTGTGAGCGCATTTACCTATTTGGTAGCAGGTTCACCTGTCTAGGTGTAGGTTTACTTATTTGGGTGTAGGTTCACCTATCTAGAAGTCTCAAAAAAAGGCTTTGTGGGTTCCTCCCTGTGTGATGCGGAATTGCTTATGTAGTCCAGAGTGCAATCGCTTGCCAATCTTGCAGAATCACCTATGTGGAGAACGTAACATGCACCCACCCATTTGGATTTGGTGAGGGAGGTCGAGAGCACAATTGCCTCTATAGAGATTAGAATCGCCTTTATATTTCAAAAAATTTGAATCCTACAAAAATGAAACAACATAAAACATAAAATGGACCTATGAGGTGGGTCCCACCGGGCGTGCCAAAAATGGGTGCAGTGCTTTTGTGCTCTTAAAATGCAAGGAAATTCATAAATCGAGCAAAACATGCTATTGGGCGATAGGGAGTTCAAACCAGTGTATGAAGCCTCATGTTGTGTAGATTTTCCCATGATGTGCAATCTAGATGTGTGCTCACTC
The DNA here is from genome assembly GCA_007258455.2 of Sequoia sempervirens. NCBI lineage: Eukaryota > Viridiplantae > Streptophyta > Pinopsida > Cupressales > Cupressaceae > Sequoia > Sequoia sempervirens. Next base: position 63,526 of record VDFB02084643.1, read on the forward strand.
AAAAATATGGTAGCATAACGGTCCTCTCGAATGGAAAATGGGTGAGAGAGATGAAAAATGGCTGTGTTTAGATAAATAGATTAGAGGATTTTGGATGAAGGGCTAGGATTGTGAGTTGAGGATCAAGGGTCGAGATGCCTTGAGACATCTCAACCCACATGAAGATGACACTTGTCATCATGTGGATGCATTAGACAAGATGAGGTACTTGATAGGTGCCATAGGGATGGGCGAGAGAGGACATAAGGGAATTTAAAATTCCCTTATAATCCTCATGGGGATTGAGGAGGAATTAAAAATTCTTTGGGGGATGAGTAGAGTTGACCAAGGGGTTGATTAGGTTAGCTAATCAATGATTAGAGGAAGGTTAGGTGACTAATTGGGAGTAGGAACCCACTTGCAAAAGTTGGAGGATGTGAGACCTCCCTAATCATGGATTAGGAATGTGCACATCCCTAATTATAGGATTAGCAAGTGGATTAGGATTAGGTGTAGATTATAGAAGATGGGACATGTGAGGAATTAAATAAATAGGTTATTTATTTAATTCTTTTGAGGAAAAGGATAAAGGGTAAATATTTAATTAAATACCTTAGGGATTTAGAGGAATTTAGGGATATTAATTAAATAATAGCAATATTATTTAATTAATGTGAATAAGAGGATATTTAAATGAAAAGGGAGTAAATTTGACCTAACGTAGTGGTCAAATTTAGGTGTCTACAAGAATCTCTTATCTTTTGTTAGAACTTTTTTCATCCTTTAAGTATTGACATATTAGCACTCTAAATCATAAAATTACATCTAGCATATAATTTATTTATAAATTTGTTTCCACTTCAAATAATAAAAAAATACTATTTATCCAGCCTTTACTAGAAGATGAAAAATCTCTAACACCCTTTACCCACTATCCACTTAGTGGAGAATGTTCCTAAATATTTTCACTCAATACATTTTTAGTTGAAGGGTACTCATACATACTCTCATATCCTCTACCCACTATTTTTCTGATGGAGGATGCTTTAGTACAGGTTGGCCTCTACACATATCTTAAGTTATCTACCCAATTTTCTTGTTTGAGAACTCTTCATTGTATGCAACACCTTCTACCAAACTATCTTGCTAGAAGATTTTTTTTGAAACAATATATAATTTCATTTCCATCAAATCACATTTCATTGGTTCTCGTCTTTCACTCTCTTATGCTTCCCAAAATTGTAACATGCTCTGATACCATTTTGTACAACTATGGAAAGGGGACCCAATGAAGGGAAACCTTTTCCTTATAGAACTAAATAAAAAATACTCTACTATAAACTTTACACATGCATTTAAATTTCATTCAAACAAAATCATATCTCTCTATGCTTCCACCAAACTCTATGACATATAATTGTCAAAAACTAGATAGTGAATGTTCTTTTAAACAAATCAAACCCTCACAACACAATTAACAATATGTCAAATCTAAAATTGTTGCACTTTACATTAGAAATAATAAAATTTTAAAAAACAATATTTTTTTTAATCAAAACATCTAATAAATATTTCTCATCTATCCACAAAACTATTCAATTTTTGTACACAATTAATTTCCAAATGTTTAGGAAACCGTGGATTTTATTCTCAATAAATAAATAATATTACAATCCATGATTTTAAAGAAATTTTGAAATAACATCCCTTTTTAAATTTGTGTTTTCAATACATGCACATTTTAATATTTATTTTAAAAATATATTTATAAAAATTGGGAAAAAATAAATCCATGCACTAAAGTCTTAATTGTAAATACACAAAAAAATTGAAGAAAAAAATAAATTTTACTATATAAAGAGTGAGGTCTCATTTAACTTCAATTTTCAAAATTTTATCAATAACTAAATTATAGTGTTAAATTTACAAAAAACTATATTGAAATA
>VDFB02084644.1:0-39468 GCA_007258455.2 Sequoia sempervirens
CTTATGCTGAAACTCACACTAAACAAGAGAAACATGTGTCAAGAGGGGTTTGAATGCACAAATGTTGAATAGATAACATGAATAAGGATGAAGGGAGGTTGATCAAGCCCCCAAGATCCAAGATCCCATGGCAAACCAACATAAGAAAAAAAGGAACACATACATGTATGATATGTATCAAGACAACATACACAATCATACATGTCAAAAAACATGAAGCATACACGATAAAAAAACATGGAACAATGGAACATAAAGATGATAATGAAATGAAAACAAAAAACAATATAAATATGGTGTAAACACATAGAAGACACATACAAAGACAAACATAAAACACAACATTAGTACTAAACAATTCGAGTCGGTAATACAAAGAGACCTAAGTCTTAAATTTTCCCAAATACCAAACATGATCCATTGAATAAAATAAAAAAATGTTCCAAGAGGACAGAAGTCATATACATCACTCATAAAACACATGGATCCACTAGAAAGCAAGTTGTATTATTGCAAGGTAGTCATGTGAAAAGATGTGCATGACTCACACAATAGCAAAGTCTTCTATTTTTTAGATGAGTCACAAATTGAGAGACACACGAGCTAGTGAAGTTTGATATTTGCTATGTCAACCCCAAAGACAAGGTTAAATTAGTGACAAACACTAGGTCTACAAGGTGTTCCCATAACAAGGTCACGGAAAAAATGGAAAAGAAACACTAGGTCTACAAGGTGCTCCCATAACAACCATACCAAGAGTTATTCACCTTGATAACCTTGATAAAGTGCCACAAGATGTTATGTGAACACTACCCTAGGTTGAACTCTTATGAAAAGAGTGGAGAAAAATTGCCAGGGTTTAACATCATGAGGGACATATATGAAATTTTTAGCGTCATAGGGATAAATATGCCAAGGATTTTAATGTCCGCGAGGGGATGAATATGATAAAGTTAAAACCTTAAGGGATGTTTCCATAACATCACCACAAAAGGTAACAATCAAAGGGGCTTTACTTAATACATGAAGGTCACACCTTAGGGAACATCACACATGACATCACCACCAAGAAAGGACTAGTTGAGGAATAAAGGATCATGCCTTAGGGAACACCAACCATAGCATCACGACTAAGGGGAATCTCATATGCAAGAAAGGTCACACTCTAATTGGATATCAAGTCCAATACCACCAAAAAGGATACCAGTCGCATGGATTAATAAGGCCACACTTTGGTTGACAAGGTCACACTTCCTAGGAGATGTACATAATATCATCACTAAGAAGGGACCATTTCTTATGCAAAAAAAATGAGTGAGGGACTGTATGCCCCTCTTAAAAGGCTATTATAATCCCTACACTAATTTTTAAGGAGATACAAAGGGATCCCTTGCTAGAAGGAATAACCTTAGGATATGGATAATTCACCCCTTTCCCCCCAAGCATAGGGACATAGGTGTGTTGATATGATGCTCCTTGAAAAATGAAAGATGATTGCATAAATATATGTTTAGACCACCATGAATGGTAATGGGTATGTTATGATAATACAATTACCATGTTACAAGGAGCGCAACAAATGAATATTAAGCTATGACACATTCAAATTGATCCATGGAGAGGTAAAATTCTTTCAATTTCCTCTTTAAAGTACACCATTCATCAGTAAGATGTCCAAGTGTTTTGTGATATGCATGGTAAGACATGCTTGTACTCTTTCCTTTCTTATCTTCTCACTCATGGATAAGTAGTAAAGTAGTAAGTCCTAAGTTGACAAGTGTGTCTAGGGTATTTTCAATCTTAGTTATAGGATGTAAAAAGGGTAACTTTTTAAACTTGTATTTCTTGGTTGATGGTTTAGATATTTTTTGTCAAAAAGGAGGGTCTTGGTAATCTAAGCCTTTATCAGATTCAAGTGGTGTTTTCTCTAAAAGAAAATGTACTTCATACTCATTCTTAATGTCACATCCTTGTTCTCTACAAATCCTAAAGCCTTGTACATAAGTCTATTAAAAATTGATGGGTGTGTTTTCAACTTTATGCCCAGATGATGGAGGCTTGGTTGATGTACTTTCCTTGTGATTATTTTTGATAAGTGCTTCCATGTGCATTAGTTTTTTATTAGATAAGCAGGGAAGGCCCTAGCCCTTACAAAATGGAAAAAAGAAGCCAAACAACTCAACAAAATAGACTAGCCCAACATAGCCAAACAAAAAGAAACAACTACCAACAAAGGTCCAATCAGAAACAACAAACTATGAGAAATTGTTCAAGGAACAGAGCTTGAACTAAGCAAAGCCTCAGAGGAAGAGTTAAACAAAATCATAACCTTCTTAGAAACATGCTTCTTCTTTTTGTGAATTTTTGTCCAAGGAGAATCAGAAACTCAAATTGAGAAATTTTAATGAGATGGAGAAGCCTCCCCTCCAGAGTAGCAAAAAAGAGGAACAATTGATACTTCAGGTGAAGTATCTGAAACCAAGCCTAAAACTATAGGATTTACGACATTGTTTTCTAAAATGGGGTCAATAGGAGAAGTGTTCCTAATAGCATTAGGAACAACCATAACTAGAGATTGCACCAAAGTATCCATAGGAGGAGCATTCACTGAGAACCAATTCATGTGAAGTAGAAAGAACCTACAAAGGAGATTCTTTAGGGGAAACAAGAGCATCGTTCATATTATTTTTCCTCACAAAAGGAGAAGGAGGCCTTGATTCTTCATTAGAAGAAGTAGAATCAGCAGCAGGGCATACTGTTCAATGCTCACGAAGTAGGTTATTCCACCAAGTAGAAGAGGAAATAGTGCAGAAGCCATGAGAATAGTCATGAGCCAAGTGACCAAGAACAAAATAGCATTTGCAGTGAAATGGAAGACCCTCATAATCCACCATCTGAGACCATGACCAATCATTAACCTACAAAACTGCCTCACTAGGTAGAGCCTTCAAAAATCAACCTCCACCAAGATGCTAGCAAAGGAGGTATTAGTAAAATTCTTGGAAGCCTTATTCACTTTCAAGAATCTACCAATAGCATTACCAATGCCCTCATAGGCATAGGAGCAATAGAATTGTAAAGGAAGATAAGGCAATCTTACCCAAATAGGCATAACATCTAAGGGTTCATTCAAAGGATTAAAAGAATAAACCCAAGGTCTAATGGATAAGGAATGAGAGTCCCAAACCCACAAACCATAATCTAAAATAGCCTATCTATCTTCAGGAGAGATGAACCCACAACCAAAAAACTCCTTGAAAAAGGGTAATTCTCCATCAAACCATCAACTAAAGGAGACCAATGGTTGGTGATCCAAAGGTGAAAAATAGGGAGGGAAGGCCACAAACAAAAAAATCTACAAATAAGAGCATTCTTAGAGTAAAGAGCAATATTTTCAGCAACTTCCTTACCAAGAGAGATAAAAGGACCATTGTTTGCACACAAGAAAGGATGCACAGAGCCATCCCTTAGCTTCTTAGACTTCACAACCTCAACAAAAGAAGGTTGAGGATGAACACCCATTCCCCTAGTAGTGTTCGAGGAAGCCTGAACCACTCCCACAACCACATTCACATTAGGGGAAGGGGAAAGCACATCCATTGCAACCACCATAAAACCAACAGTAATCTTTTCCTCATCAACCAAAGGAACAGAGCTAAACAAAGGTCTAGCACCAATAGTAAGTAACTTCAAATCCCCATCCATAGCGACTGCGGAGACAAGCGTAGGAGTAGGAGAGTTGAGGTTGACAACCAAGTTGTAAATAGGAGACAAGGGTTGCACCACCAAGCTGGAGACTCCCAAAATAGAGCCATTCAAACTCTGGGTAGGGTGGGATAGTTCCATCAGAAGAAATCACACTGGGTAGCACTCCATTGAAAAAATTCTATGTGCATTAGTTGAGGTATGCTCTTTAACTTACTTTTGAGGTGTAAAAGAGTGAACATTTTCAAGTGGTGATATGGTAAGATTATGGTATGGTGTAGTAGGGAATTGCATTGAAGGATAAAAGGCTACATTATTCTCAAGGTTGGATAAGGAGTTTTATGTGAATTATTAATGCATTATCTCTTCATATTGAACTATGACATCAAAAGTACTTGAAATAGGAGATGGATTATCATGATTGTCATTACCAGAATTAGAACCATCACCAAACACACAACTTGAAACATCAACCAAATATTTCAAGGACATCCAAATTTTACCAAAAACACATATTCATTTTGGAATGAGGTTTAGACTATTAAAAATTGAATAATATAAACTCCAGACAAGGAATCCTAAGAGTGTTCTCTCATAAAAAATAGACTTGTGTCTAGATAACATGATAGAGTTACCTAGGGGCGTTTGGATCCTTATCAAGGATTCTAAAAGTTTAAAATTTGACTATGTACTACACTATTTAACAATTTTACATTGTAAATTTAAATATAAACTTCCTTATTTGGAAAGTTTCCTAGTTATAAATTTTATCTTTTTGTCCAAAAAGTACTAAATATTGATAATAGAGATCACAATCCTTATAACTGAAAAATTATTGGAATCCCTACAAATAGAAAAAGAGTTGTAGTGGTATAGAAATTTCTCTTCATATGTTAAAATTTTTCATGTCAATATCAAAGCACTAAAAGATTGTTCAAGGAGACACATTTTTTTATATATCTTTTGTCTTCATATAAATTTTTGACATAAATCAAGTTTTTCATAGGATTATTAAATCTACTTCAAAATTAAAATAAATATTTTCAATAACATATAATAATAAATATTTGATCTCATAATCTTAAGAGAATAGCTAAATTAAAAACACAAAAGAATAGTTGAACGGAAAATTATTTGGAACAACACTAGATTTTATTTAAATGTAATAATTATAATAATTAAAAAATAAAACAAGATAACTCTTAAGTTAATAAAATACTAATTTGTTTTTTCCTTTTTACCTAATTACAAATATTAAAAGATGCAAAGAGATATAGATAAATAGATATACCATAGAAATATCTAGAAATCAATTTAAAATCAATATTTATTTCTAAAATAAAATAAAATACATACTTATTTATTTATTTTTTGGGCATAAAATACATATTATTAATTATTTAAAAGCACTATATAAATATGCAATATTTGCATCACACTTAAAATATATATTTATTTTATTTACTTATGATTTTTTAAAATTTTATTCTTATCTTTTATTAGTATTATTATTTATGTGACAGAGGTGTCCTCGCAACTCAGCCCAATGGTCCAACAGCCCAACTAGCCCATACCTACAAGACTAGCTCCCTACAAGTGGAGCCACAAGAGTGGGGGTTGAACCCGAGACCTATGTGAAGCAAACTCATAGCCCAAGCCAACTCCTCTGCTTAGCTGGTTTATCTTTTATTATTTTTATTTGTTAAGAATTACTTTATTTTATTTTATTTATGTTGTTTACTTTACTTTTATTGGAGGAGATATGTTTATTTACTTAAGCACTATTTAAGTTGAGAGGCTTCTTACACTCACATTATGGATTGTAAAACCTTTGTACATTTTTATTCTATGCATTTAAGTTGGCATTCAAATGACATGCAATATTACATTTAGAAATGTTCGTACATAAAAGAAAAAAGCATGGATAGAAGTAAAGATGAAAATGCAACTCTTTTCTATAATTTTTTTGCTTTAAATTTGCGACTGGAATCTTTTTGGTTTTTGTAAAGTTCAATTTTGGAGATTTTTTGTGGTTAAATGGTGTGAAATCGTCTTACCGAGTGAGTTGGACTCATTGCAATAAATTTTGTAGTATATCTTGTTGATTTCATTAAATTTTTTGTTTCGCATAAATTTTTGCTCTCTTTTGCATTGGAGGATGTTTAGTAAATTTATGTAGCTCTTTTATTTGTAGTATTACTGGGGAAATTTATGCTTTTTAGTGGTTAGAGATGGTCTTTGGACAGTCTTTTTTTCTGATTATGAGCATTTTCCTCAAAAAATCAACCTTGCATGGTTTGATTTTTTACTATGATGATGAAATATTTGAAATTTGAGGGAAGATACTTTTGAGCCAGATCGAGGGACTTTGCATATAAGAAACCTACTAAAACTCTGTTTTATTTGTATTTCAAAGTTTCGTGTTCTGTTTTGAAAGGCTAGGAATGTTCCTTTTCCTCTTCAAAGCATTGGAGTTAGAAAAGATGTTGGTTATTTTATTTATTTTGACTCCCAAATTACTTGTTCATTTTCCTTTACTTGGCATTTTTTTCAGCTCCTGACCACACAAACAATAATTAAGATCATTTTTCTTATGTTGATACGCTGCTTCTTGTTCATTTTAAGCTTGACTACTTTTGATTCTATCTATTCACAAGTGGAAGACTATGGACCTTTCCTAGCACCTATTTCTCCTTTAGACATCTTAAAATAAAGTTGTTCTAGTAGGTAAAGTATGATAAGGGGTGTTATGTGCTATTTTAGAATCAATTATTAGGCAGGAACTTGACAGTTTATTTTATCTTTTCCCTAGATCTTGATAGCATTATTGTCATTATTTTGAAGGGAGGGTATCTTTTCCCTCACTTTACACATCCTTAATGACTTCTTTTGCTATAGTAGCGACTCTACATGTATTTTTAAGCTAAGAGGCTTCTTACACTCACATTATGGATTGCAAAATCTTTGTACAATTTTATTCATTGCATTTAAGTTGGTGTTCAAATGGCATGCAATATTACATTAAAAATTGTTTGTCTACGTAAAAGCAAAAAGCATGGATAGAAGCAAAAATGAAAATACAACTCTTTTCTTTCCTTTTTTTTCTTTAAAGCTATGATTATAATCCTTTTGGTTTTTATAAAGTTGAGTTTTGGAGATTTTTTGCGGTTAGATGGTGTGAAATCAACTTGTCGAGTGAGTTGGAGCTCATTGAGAAAAAATTTATAATATATCTTTTTGATTTCGTTAAATTTTTTGTTTCTCATAAATTTTTGCTTTGTCTTTTGCATTGGAGTATGTTTAATAAATTTATGTAGCTCTTTTTTTGTGGTATTGGTGGGGAAATATGTGCTTTGAGAGGTCAACAATGGTCTTTGGGAGACCTTTTTTTTCTAATTGTGAGGATTTTCCTCAAAAAATTGACCTTGCATGGTTTCAATTTTAACTATGATGATGAAATCTTTGAAATTCGAAGGAAGATACTTTTGAGGCAGATCAAGGGACTTTGCATACAAGCAACCCACTAAAACTATGTTTTATTTGTATTTCAAAGTTTCATGTTGTATTTCCAAAGGCTAAGATTGTTCCTTTTTCTCTTCAGAGCATCAAATTTAGAAAAGATGGCAGTTGTTTTGCTGATTTTGACCTGCAAATTATTTTTTCATTTTCCTTTACTTGGCAATTTTTTTAGCTCGTAACCACGGGGACAATAATTAAGATCATTTTTTCTTATGTTGATATGTTGCTTCCTTTTCATTTTAGGCTTGACTACTTTTTATTGTGTCTATTCGCAAGCAGAAGACTGTGGAGCTTTCCTAGTGCCCGTTTCTCTTTTAGACATCTTAAAATAAAGTTGTGCCAATATGTAAATTATGATAGGGGGTGCTATGTACTATTTCAAAATCAATTATCGAGCAAGAGATTGACAGTTTATTTTATCTTTTCCCTGGATCTTGATAGCATTGTTGCCATTATTTTGAAGGGAGAGTATCTTATGGCTCACTATACACATCCTTGATGGCTTCTCTTGATGTAGTAGCAGCTCCACAGACATTTTTTAAGATGAGAGGCTTCTTACACTTACATTATGGATTGCAAAACCTGTGTACATTTTTATTCTTTACATTTAAGTTGATGTTCAAATGACATGGAATTTTACATTTAGAAATGTTTTTACATTAAAAAAAAAAAGCATGGATAGAAGCAATGATGAAAATGCAACTCTTTTCTTTCTTTTTTTTGCTTTAAAGTTGTGATTGGAATCCTTTTGATTTTCGTAAAGTTGAGTTTTAGAGATTTTTTGTGGTTAAATGGTGTGAAATCACCTTGTTGAGTGAGTTGGAGCTCATTGAGACAAATTTTGTAGTATATCTTGTTGATTTCATTAAATTTTTTGTTTCGCATAAATTTTTGCTCTCTTTTGCATTGGAGGATGTTTAGTCAATTTATGCAACTGTTTTTTGTGGTATTAGTGGGGAAATCTATGCTTTGAGAGGCCAACAATGGTTTGTGGGCAAAGTTTTTTTTTCTTCTGATTGTGAGCATTTTCCTCAAAAAATCAACCTTGCATGGTTTGGTTTTTTCTATGATGATAAAATCTTTAAAATTTGAGGGAAGATACTTTTGAGCCAAATTGAGGGACTTTGCATACAAGCAACATGTTGAAACTCTATTTTATTTGTATTTCAAAGTTTCGTGTTGTATTTTGAAAGACTAAGAATGTTCCTTTTTCTCTTTGGAGCATCAGATTTAGAAAAGCTAGTGGTTGTTTTGCTAATTTTGACCTGCAAATTATTTGTTCATTTTCCTTTGCTTGGCAATTTTTTCAGCTCCTCACCACGCATACAATAATTAATATCATTTTTTCTTATGTTGATACGCTACTCCCTGTTCGTTTTAGGCCTGATTTCTTTTGATTTTGTCTATTCTCAAGTAGAAGAATGTGGAGCTTGCCTAGTGCCTGTTTCTCCTTTAAGACATCTTAAAATAAGGTTGTACCAACGGGTTAAGCATGATAGGGGGTGTTATGTGTTATTTTAGAATCTATTATTAGGCAAAAAGTTGACATTTTATTTTATCTTTTCCCTGGTTCTTGATAACATTGTTCCCATTATTTCGAAGGGAGGGTGTCTTTTTCCTCACTGTACACATTGTTGAAGACTTTTTTTGCTGCAGTAGAAGCTCCACAAGTATTTTGGCTTTTTTTTGTATAAATAAAGTTGATTTTCTCTGGCAAAGCTTTTTCAACTACAAAGTTTGTTTAAAACAATGTAGACAACTAACGAAACAAGGCAAGAGACAACCAACTGAGAACATAGAGCTTTGAACGAGGGTAGGTGGGATGGTTTGGGACGGGCCCCCACCCGCATGGCATGCACTTGCTCGCATGAATAAGGGAAAAGATTTTAAATTTTATCTTGTCTCATCTCTAAAGAAGCATTTTAGTAATTCTTTTCATTGTAAATTATTTTTTATTACTTTTCTGTGAATTTTTTAATATTTTTTCTCCATTTCTCCTCCACAGTAAGGTTTTGACAAAGCTTTTCACATGCAAGTTCTGTTCAATTGATTTTTCTATTTAAGGATTTTTTTTTTTTCTCGTTGGCTCTCCAAAATAAAGTTTTGTTAAAGATTTTTTATTTTTAATCTCTCATCGATTCAATTTTAGTTCAAGTAATCTAGATTTATGCTTTTTTCTCTCCAAAACAAGGATTTGGAATGCTTTTGCATGGTAGAAACTACAAACTTTGTTCCAATCAATTTATGTTTGAAGATTTTATATTTTTTTGTTCTCATTTCCTCTCCATAACAAGTTTTTGGAAAACCTTTTTCATTTGGAAACTTTGTTCAATGATTTTATAAGTATACAAACACTAATTTTGATGGCAAAGACAAATCAAATATTTGATCACAAAGATAAAACAATCAAAAAAGAAAATTAAAGAATGATAACTCTCGACTTATTTTATATATATTAACATTTAATATATGTATGCTAGTTTCTAGTCTTACTTTTTAAATATATACTATTTGGAAGCAAGAGTCCTTATACACTTAAGAAACCACAAAATTAATTAATAGAAGTTTTAAATAATATTTTTTTAAAATAACACATATTAGAAAAGAAGTAAATTTTTTTTGACAAATTTATCTTTCAAAATTTTTTGAAATATATGATATTAAAAGAGCAATAAAAATTAAACTAAATCAAATTATCCTATATAAATGAATAAACTCATGTACGTGTAATAATAATAATAATATTGTAAAGTTATTCTGCATGTTAAAACTAGAAGTTATTCTGCATGTTAAAACTAGGACAGAGATTAAATATGTTTACAAGTACCACTTAGAGAGGCAATCATCATTTACCTGTTTTTAGTGACGTTGCAACTGACAGATGCCTCAAATCACAAGTACTACAGTCAAAGTTTAATGCAAGCACCGCGCATAAAAAGAGGAGAGATAAAAAAAAAATCACGTCTTTAAGTTTTTGTTAAAAGGATATTTAAAGAAAATGATTGTTACTCCTAAAAATTCAACAGTAAGATTTGTTAACTGAATTTGAAAAAGAGAAGATTTTGAGTTACAATTTTTACCTTTTTGCCCAAAATAAAATAAAATAAAGGTTTTTCAGTTTAAAAACAAAAAAAACAAAAAAACATGCTCGAAATAAAAACAGCCTATAAAAACTAATAGAATTAACTCAAAACACTCAATGTATGCAATATTAGGTCAACTTTTTGCATGACATAGTAGGGTACTTTTTCAGGAAGAAAAAATAGTCTTTAAAAGAAAGCCTCAGCAATAGGGAAAGGCATTGTTGCGTATCCATGGAAGGGAACGGAGACCAGGAAACAGTGGCCTGTCAAACGAAGGGAAAGCCGAGCTATCTGTAGGTGCATGATCCAGGCCTGGAATTTGACGGTCACCCTCCTTGTCATATAAATTTTTATGACGGTTTGGTCATTTAAATGCCTGTAAAAAAAAATTGTTTAATTTATGAATTTTTATATAAAATCTTTTATAAATGCAATATCTTGAAAAATTAGAAAACAATGATAATTATTAGTAATAAATATAAAAATCTACTATTAAAATTAACAATTAACAAATGTTTCTAAGTTTATATTAAAAAAAAATCTTGTTAAATATATTTTATATTTTGAAAAGATTCTAAATTCATATATATTTTTATAATAATATTATAAATCACATATATTAATATAAAAAAATGATAACTATTATAAAAATGTCAAAGTTTCTAAATTCATATTAGAAAGTATTAAAAAAGTTATATTCTATTCTAAACTATTTTATCTTTTTATAATAAAAATTATAAAATGATATATATTATAAATTTAAATACTATATTATATTTTGCTTATAATAATTTTTAAATATAGCAAGTCAAACTATACGGTCTAATAAATTTTACAAGCAATATACGTCTAAAATTGAAAAAACGGGCACAGGTGCATCGGTTAGGGGAAAAGCAAAATGATCACTTAGAGAAACCAAGCTTTAAGTCAAGTCTCTATTGAAATCCACAAAAATTAGGCCTGAAATTTGATGGTCTATTTGACCATTTTTCAATTTTAGACCGTATATTACAATTTTAAAATTTATTAGACCCTATAGCTTGGCTTGCTATATTTTTATTAAACTGTAAAAAATATTATAAGCAAAATATAATATAGTATTTTAATTTATAATATATATCATTTTATAATTTTTATTATAAAAAGATAAATTAATTTAGAATAGAATATAACTTTTTTGAATATTTTCTAATATGAATTTAGAAACTTTGACATTTTTATAATAGTTATCATTTTTTTTATATTAATATATGTGATTTATAATATTATTATAAAAATATATTAATTTAGAATCTTTTCAAAATAGAATATAATTATTTTTAACTTTTAGAATATATTTAACAAGATTTGTTTTTAATATGAACTTAGAAACTTTTGTTAATTCTTAATTATAACAGTAGATTTTTATATTTATTACTAATAATTATCATTGTTTTCTAATTTTTCAAGATATTGCATTTATAAAAGATTTTATATAAAAATTCATAAATTAAACAATTTTTTGACAGGTATTTAAATGACCAAACCATCATAAAAATTTCTTATGATAGGTAGGGTGACCAAATTCAGAGCTGGCACAGTGTTTAGAAATTCAGAGCCGCATACGACTGAACTAAGACATTCAATATGGTCTGAAACACCCATGCATATAATAGAGAGGATATTGGGATTCCTACCAGCCGATTCTATTAATGATTTCCGCACCGTATCGAAAGAGTTCAATGGTATTTTATCAGAGAGATGTTCATTGCTTGCTTTCCGCAGAAATTATAATCATTACGTCGCCTACTCTTTCTTGACAGGAAAATGGAAGACTCTTCCTCTATCTTTCTTGCCTAGATTTTATCGTAGGGACATCCTTTCGTTGGAAGGATCAGGGAGGGGTCTGCTTTTACTGAATCTTGCAAAAGCTCCAAGTCTATACATTTGCAATCCACTCAATGGAACTTATTCTGAGCTTGATAAGATGTTGATCATGGAGGGAAGATATGTGGCAGCAATCTTGGACGGCGAAGACAGGGGCTCCTATAAAATTGTAACAGTTTCATTCGATAATATTGAGGTTTATGATTCTTCTGACAAATCATTCAGGGTTGTTCACAAAGTTCCTGCTGGTTATTATATAGTAGAGAGGGTATGGTTTAATGGGAGCTTAGTTTTAGGATTGGGAAAGAAGGGCCCTCCCTCAAATAGTAGTTATTCTTACATAGCGTTTTATAGAATTCAGAATTCTATGCCCACTATTTTAGTGCCATTACCTGTAAAGAATTATAGGTATTTTCGATTGGTCGCATGTGGGTCCTCTCTTATAGTGGTAGAAGCAATTGTTGACAAACCCATTTCTATTGTATTATGGGAGTTCCAGAGGAATCCCAGTCGTCCTTTTTCATTTTGGAAACAGATTGCAATAGTTCCTAGCTACGTTGCACTGGAAATTACTACTATTCTTGGTAGTTGTGTGGGCGTTGGGGGTTTTATATGCTTCAAATGCTATAAATTTGACAAAGTACTTGTATACAACCATAAGGTAAGGTCCTGGGGTTTACTTCCCCAATGTCCTTTGAGATCAGAATATGTATCTGAACTTATATCATTTGAACCAAGGTTCGATCTAATACTATAAAACAATGAAGTTATTTCATTGTACTGTTTTCTTGTTTCTCCTAGTTAGCGAATCTGAAAAGAGTTCCATGAATGTATACTTTCCTTCTTGTTAAATAATTTCTATTCTATCTATGTATTAGTGCAACGCAATGAAGTTCTCTCATAGTTTTCATTTATTTAATTGTTTGGATCTATTGAATTCTCAACAAATCAAGTGTCCTACACTACTCTACTGATGTAACTGACCTCTTTGTGGCGGGGTTTCCTACTCTCCCACCATTACTAGTAAGTCTTTCCTTTCAAGATGGTAAAATCAGTAGCTTTCTTCTTTAAGCTTGTAATATGAGAATACTAGTTCCATGCTATCCTTAGAATTTCAGCATATTTTTCACTATGCTTTTGTAAACAAACTATTTGCAAGAGCATGCTTTAAAATATAGTATGCTGATGGTTCTCATATTTGACCTCCAAATATTGAATTGAAACAATATCTACCCTTTAGTGATAACAGATTTCCACAATCCATGTAGATTATTGCAAGAGTTTCTGGATTAGATTGTGTCAAAAATTTTGCATCAATTTTGACACAATCTAATCCAGAAACTCTTACAATAATCTCTACCCTCTTTAGGATTGTAATTATGAGAAGCCTGTTTACAAATTATGCCAAATCAACAGTAGCTTTCATGTCGATGCTGCATAAATCAAGAGGGTAGGCCAACAACAAATTTATGATTGAGCCGAGTATGTAAGGTTACCAATCACTCGGGCATGGAGAGTTCAACTTTAGGTAAAGTTCACCAGGCTTTAAGGCTGATTCAAGTCTGAAAGGGTGGAATGGTTTGCATGCAATTCTCCACCTGAAATGGTTGTTGGATGGTTAACATAATAGGCTATTGGTCTTAAAGTGTGTGCTGTGAACATTGCTATTATTCCTCAAGCTTGGCTATCCCTAGCTTTCGGAGATAATGATTTTGTCCAGTTTTTGAGTAGTAGCTACTGTCACCGAAGTCCATGTTTATATGCCCTCTTTCAGCTATCATATCAATCAAAGAGCTGATTGTTCGTTTATTGAATTCACATTTCCCTTTTCCTGTTGAGTTCTTTTACGGTATTGAAATCACACTTTAGGATTAAGGAATTATGGTATTGAAATCACCATTTAGGATTAAGGAATTTGACTTATCCAGTAAAGACCAATGCTTCAGTTGGTCTAACAAATGTATTCTGTGGTCTCCGGTTGGGAGAATATGAATGTCGACAATGCAGAACTGCAACTTATGCTCAATAGAACTAAAATTGCTTGCAACTCCCTAGGTAAAATAATAAATATGTTCATTCACAATGTTTTAGAGTTGATTTATGCATTTAGTTAGGGGAGAGGGGCCAATAGTCATGCGGGCTAGATTTACACATTTAGTTAGGAGAGAGGGGCTAATAGTCGTGCAGACTAACTTTGAGAGCTTGTAGTGATTGCCTGAAATATCATAGGACCTTCCTGTTTCTAATCATCTTTCTACTGAAATAAACACTTGTTCCTATTAATGTAGGGTTTGTTCACTCCAGAAACTCTTAGAAGCAGTTGTTGATAGAACTCACAGTCATCGAGTGACTAAGAATTAGCTTCTCCATTTATTTCTTGACACTCAGTTGTTGATAGGTTTGCTTGAATGAATCATTCCCCCTCCAGAAGAAAAATTAAAAATTAGGGATTCCCAACGGTTCACTGCGTGCAGCTTGTAAATATCATGTGTCAAAGAATTGAATCTTAGAAGTTACGACTACTCATCGTTGCTACACACCACATTGATCGAAGATTCTAAAAAATAATAAAATGCTAAGAAATCGCACATGGTATGAAACCCTTCATATTTACTGTGAGATGTTGCATATCGCACATGGTATGTAACCAGCCTTCCTTCGAATGGAAACTAATAATATACATTTCCAAAGCTGGAATTTTCTTTGCAAATTTATAACTATTGTACAAATTATATCGCTTGACCGTGGAACAACTATTTACCAGCTCCTTCATATTCCTCAGCCTCTTACATAATTCCTAAAGCTGATTCTGGCGATGTTGGATTATCTCCTCAGAACCAATTTTAATAAACTCATCTATTAGATGTATGATTTCTTCCAATGCTTTCTCAATGCGTTTGCAATAGTGTTTGCAATTATAGATCTTCTTTACCGCATCTTTCACCAGCGATCACAGATCATTGGAAAATACACCTACAATGGATTTCATGACAAGATCTTCCATTTTCATCTAACTCTCTTACAGTCCAACCACTTGGGTAGATCTCACACAAATATAGGGCCAGAACATTCCATAAGAGTTGAATGTGTTAGTAAGGTGCATTGTGAAGATCGGGTTGCTTCCATGTTTCATTGTGTTGTTCCGCTCGCCCTCCACGTGCTTCAAAATCGTACTTTTCATTCCAACCTGTTAGAGATAACGAATAATTTCTCCCTGTATGCGATGGAGAAAATTAGGGAAGATACTGCTGTTTTGCATAGATTAGAATAGACTTCACCGTCGTCCGTCTGTATGTATGCGGTGGAGATAACTAGACAGTAAATTTTAGTTTTGTTTTTCATGAGATGTTTCCTTACTGTAATCTACAGTTCAATCTTGTTCGCTGCATAGATAGACTTTAGTTTGCTGCAGTTTAGAATCTTCGTAGATCCCTTCCGATCTGCAAAGATCTTTATAAAAATAAGGCTTTGTAATCTGTTTTTTGTATGACAGAATAAAGTTAAATTAAATTTTTGTAGCAATTAACCCACATATTCATATTAATGACACGGGGCACAATCTCACGTAGTGCAGGCTCTATCCTCTTATGGGTGATATTTGTGTGTAATTTACTGTCAAAATATTAGCATTATGTCAATTTTTAATTTTTAGTTTTTCATTTATTTTTTCTTTTTGAAAAAATCAAGTGCAATTCTTCCTTCTATGGAAGCCCTTCTTTTATTTTATGTTTTTCAATATATTTATAAGTAAAATAATATTATAATTAAATATATAATTTTTCAGGTGTATTTTTTTCAATAATTTCATATATTATTTAATTTTATTAATAATGTTTCATGACTAACATAATAGTGAATTATTATATATTAATATTAATAATATATTTATATAATAAATAATAATATATAAAATAATTATTATATTATTAAAAATATATTACTTATCTATATATTAATTTATAATATAATATCTATATAATTATTAATAGTAATATATTATTATTGTGGAAGGTTGGGCGAGTCATTGACATTGTGGCGTTTCACATGGTAGGGTGTCACATAAACATTTATCTGCATTGTTGGTTTGGGATGACAGCATGTGGGGCCCACTTGGAAGGCAGGTGGCAATCAACTCCTGATAATGGTTTTAAATGACATTGTCTTGTCAAGCGGATGGTTCTCAAGCATAAAGCTTGCAAAATTTGGAAAGAACTACCTCTGAGCATTGAGGCTTTCAAATAATGATGGTGATTTGATCTCTCTGTATGCTATATGCAAGTTGGTGCTTTGACACACACCTTGGGACTCACTGCTTTTGTGTGGGTTAAATATAGCAATTTTTCTCTCATTCCCTATGGTGATGTTCATCATTTAGGTTTTAGTGGATGGTTTGGTCCATGGTGGGATGGACACTCCAGTTCAATTATGGAGCAGTAAATTTAAAAATGGCCTTTAGGGGTGTTGTGACAACAATGAGGTTGCAGTGTATTATCCACCAATTGAACTTTCTCGAGTTTGCAGTGGTTAAATTCGTCATTGACAAAAGTTTCATGGTTGGTAGTGAGGGTTACAGGCTAGATATGAACATTTCCTCATAGATGTTGGGTAGGTTGTTGGACATGGATGTCCAAGGCAAGAAATTAAAATCATTATACAATGGTTGTTTACAATTTTTTTTTTACTAGGAATGGAAGTGGCTTTGGCAATCACCAAGCCTAGGGTTGGTGTCCCTTGACCATGAGATTTGGAGTTGCTAGAGGTCTATGGGGAGATTGTGAAGTTTTATCCCTTCATTCTAAATATTCAAGTGCTTAAGCTAATGGAACATTAGAGGCTTGCGAAGGAGGGGGTTGCATATCTAAGGTAGAAGTTTCATCTCATGGCTGAGAGGAGTGCTACTTGGCAGTTCAACTTTAGGGTCTTTTCCTAGAACAATTTATGAGGTAATAGGTAGTGGAATTCAGTTTCTAGTGCCTTGTCGTGTCTATTGCCTTGGCTAGTTTTAGTTATATGATAGTGTTTATGGTTTTTGAAAAACAAAATGTATGGTTGGTCTAGTTGTTTTTTGGTTGGGGTTGTTAGTCACATATGCATTACTAGTTTTTTGTTTAGAATGTTGCCTGGTCTATTTTGTAATGGTGGGTCTAGTTTTAACAATCTCTATTAAAGTATGGTAGTCTATGACCCTATGTGGTCAATTTTGGGCAATGGTAGTTTTAGTGAATGGTGGATGTTGGTCCTCTTTTGCCCCACAGTCCATGGGCATGATATGTAATTTTTTTTGAAATATCAATAGAAGCCTTATCTTACCTATAAAATAATAGTAATGTATTACTATTAATTAATAATAATTAATCATTTTAATATTTAATAATAATTAATTAACATATTATTATCTATAATATATAAGTAATAAATATATATTTATAATAAAACATTACAGTAGGGTTCAATGAAGATAATAATATTATATATTATATAGTAATATATTACAATAATCCATGATTATAATATATTACTATATAATATAAATAATGATAATGATGATAATAATAATTAATATAAATGATAATATAATTTAATATTATTATACTATAATCCTAACTACAATTATATTTTAATTTTTTTTTTTAAAAACTAGTAATCACACCTTGGTGTGTGCAATGGGCACACAAATGATTTTTTTATAAAAAAAATAGGATTTGTACGGATAGTGCTTAGTATTTGACATTAAGTATAGTAGAATGTGATTGTGAAATGCTTTGAACTAAGAAGAAAAGCAATTTGAAATAAATGTTTGTTTTGTGTAGGAAGATGGAATAAAAGTGGTAGTGATGGTATATATATTATTATAATGTTTGAAACTGAATAATATTGATTATACATTCAAAACATTAAATTAATTGTTCTCAACTTTCTTTCTTTGTATAAAATGCAATGATTATTTTGATAAGCTAAATTCAATGTATTTAAATACACTTTTCTAGAATATAATAATTTTTTATTTGTAAAATATAATAATTTTTTTTTTCTTTGTGACCTTTATGATTCAATGTATTTAAAAATAATTTTCTAAAATATAATAATTTTTTATTTGTAAATTATAATTATTTGGTTTTTTTGTTTTGTTTTTTACCTTTATAATATGAATGTGAAGTGTAGAAAAGAATATTTGATTCTTTGTGTACTTTCTTTCTTTCTTTCTTTGATTATTTTATATTGGATTCATCCAATGGTTAGATGTTGTTGAATAGTCTTGCATCATGCACATTCTCAACCATCCATTCCTTTATAATATGATTTATACACTTTGAATATTAGTGGAAAATTAAAAACAATATCTAATTCTTTGCTTTCTTTCATTGTATAAAGTGCAATGATTAATAAGACAATGTAGTAGTAAAATATAATAATTATTATTTTAATTTATAAAATATAATAATTATGGTGTTTTTTGTTTTTACTTTTTTGGAAATGTAGAAAGAATATCTGATTCTTTTCTTTGTTTCTTTGTATAAAGTTAGCTAATAATGTTCATATAGAAAATGCCTTCCACATAATAATAATATAAATATAATAAAAATATATATTATTATTATGTTATATTTTATTATTATTAAAAATATATTAATTATTATAATAATATGTTATTTACTAAATATAATTAATAATGTATATATTTATCATTATTTATGATATAATAAATTATTATTATATTATTTCTAGTATACTTATTTATATTATAATAATAATATAATCTACATAAATAATAATATAATATATTATTATTATTATTATTATATCATAATGATTATATTTTAAATTAAAAGTCCTCCACGTGGTTCGCACTTTCCATGGTAATCCATGGACTCGTATCCATAAATAAGTATTAATTGGACTTGTGGCATGATCTTGCATAGTTGAGGAGCTTCGCTTTGATATGTTCATAAACATTCGTAATATTTAAAAAGTGACATAACAGCGACCATTTTTACTCCATAATGTAATTGCCTTTTTTCTGTTGGTAAAATTATCCATTGTATTTTTCAAGTCTTGGAAGAAGAATTTTACGTAGTAATTATATATTTTAATTATATAATATAATATATTTGTGTTTCATAATTTATATTATTTAAAATATAAAAATAAATAATAAAGGTAATTATTATGGAAATTTTATTATGAAAAATTATATAATTGAATATATAATATTAGTATACAATTTTATATAATTTTATATTATTCTTAATTAAGAATATATTTAAAATTTAAAATTATATAAAACTACATTATATAATAATAGATAAATATAATATATTTTTTTATGATAAAATAGATTTATAATTAAATAATAAATTGTGAGAATCTTGAGACAGAGATATTTCACAAGCACAATGAATGCTAGAATTGCATAATGTTGATCTTAATTGATAGACAATCAAGGGTCTCCTTATAAAGGAGAAATATCCAACCAAAGCAAAATATTAAGAGATATTTAACCTGCATAGTAAATGCCATGCCTAAGTAGGCTTAGGTCAACATGTGGATAGCAAGCATTAAATGTAAACAATGACACCCCCCCTTAAGCATAACTTAGGTGGGCATGGATAAAATGGGTTCTAGCTACTAGCCATGTTAGGCACCCATGCACAAAGTAATCTCTCATGAAGTGGAGAAAAGTAGAAAACCCTTTGGGAAAATACTACCCTCCAAAAGAGAGAAAAGATTTATTAAAATTATACACATGAAGAAGTACTACTTCTTTCACTAAGTACAATATATGATTTCCTCCATAAGAGAGAAAATAATAGAAGGTCTATGAGATCCCCCCATAATACATGTCCTGCTACATTAAAGTTAGATAGTGAATAGAGGATGTAGATGTAGATCCAAGAACGTGTCACATTGTTCCTTCCCTTGGGAAGAAATGAAACCAACTAAAAATGCAGGATGGCTTCCCATGTGGGAAGATGTATGTATGATCTTGAATAGAGTTCAAGCTCATCCAAGAATGATGATGAAGGTGCCCATGATGTCTTCGAACTATGCTCATTTGTTCCCATGTCGATGCCGAAGGATGTCATAATCAAATCAGGTGCATGCCAAATAGATGAAGATGATGAAAATCCACAACCATGTGAAGACAGATGTAGAGCATGAATATCCAAAGAGACCAATGGTGATGCAACTTCATCGAAACTGTAATCAAATAGAAGACTGATGTCCTCAATGTGTGCTTCCAAGTTAGCAATGCGGGACTCTACAAACATACAAGAAATTTCGAGTAGATATGCATCCCAATTAGCAATGCTAGGAAGAGAAATATCATGTTGCAAAGAAGTGCTAAAAGCTCTCGAAGAAATGGCTCTAAAATTTGATGAAGCAACAGGAGGAGGTGGAGGAATGATGATTTCGTCTATGTCAACTAGATGCTCTGTATGATGATTTCCTCTATTTCAACTGGAAGCTTTGTATCTGAATCATGATGTAGGATGTGAGTTGTGATCATAGCAGGATCATGCGTGAAGGGAGAAAACATTGGAGTCTCCATGTATTTCCCAAATTTTTATCCATAATGCATGTGGACATTCAATATCCATGATGACAATCAAAGTGTCATGTGGTATATGTAAGTTGATTAATCCAACAATATGATCATTTTTATTGACCCATTTATCCTTCTAAAATTGATTAGCAGGTTCAGGGATAAGTCCATACAAATGGGCCAAAAAATTGTGATACCTAAGATGTTTTAGATTGCCTTCACACCAAGACTTATAGTTTCCCTTGTTTAGCTTGATTACAGAAGAATGCGTTTTATATCCCATGATTAGAAATGTTTCAACAACTCCCTATGATTATCTCTTTCCCCCCTTAATTTGGCATTTTATTGGAGTGTTTTGTAACTAAGCCCAAAAAATAACACAAATTGGCACTTTATAATGATAGTGCATCAGTGTACTCGTTGGATTTGTGGCAAAAAAATATACACTTTTATAAAAAATGACACTCAATTTTGAGTTGACTAGCAAAAGTTATGAGAATATCAAGTTTACCCTAGTTACAAAATTCATCTCAGACCTGCAAAAATAAAAACATTGTTTTAATTTGTGCCAGAAAGAGAGAAATAGATAGGGAAAATTTAAGCCCCCTGGGTTGGAAAGAACCATGGGCTAAGAACCCATATGACCAGGAGTTAAATTGCAGAAAGAACTAGGGGCTAAGAACCCATATGACTAGGAGTTCAACCTCTCTACAGCGACTCACAAATCACAAATCGGGTAGGGTGATAGAGACATACGTGTCCTCAACACAAAATCATGGTGGAACTGAACAAAAGTAGAGGGATGAATAGAGGATAGAATCCTCAACACAAGCAAGGAAGGTTATGCCCTCCTAGTCATCATTTGGACAAAATGGAACTGCCTGCCTGGAGTTGCTCTATTGTGAATACACAAAAGGCTTTTTGAAAGAACCGGTGCTCCCACATGCTTAGCGTATTCACTCCTTGAAGGTGTGGCTTAGAGATTACAAAAATCTCTGCAACAAAAGGTTTACAAAGATCAACAATGGCAGAGCTTTGGTCCTTTAGACAACATGCCTCTACCCTCTTTCTAGCACTCACATGAAACCAAGGGCCTACGATGTGCTCAAGCACGTGGGGGAGTTAGTAGTGGCCAAGGGAAGACACACATGCCTTGGAAATGAGGTGCATATGAAACACAACCTCCCAAAATAGATGATGGGAGCACACACGGGTCTCTTATGAGCAATCATGCCTCCCTTCTTGCCTCTACCAAAGACTCTTATCCTTCCTTGCTACCTCCATAGATCAGTCACAGCATATCGTTCCTCCTTGTGCTAAGAGTCAGCTCTCTTAAAGACGAGATGGAGCAAGTCAAATCGTGCCACCCAAGAAAAAGGGTTGTTTCTCTATGCAGAAATTGCTTGAGGGTTTGAATGCCATGCAAAAAGCATGCCTCTCTTTTGGAGTCTTCACAAAGGGATTAGGGATTGGATCCCACTCTCAACACCAAAGGTGAAGATCTGCAGCAAATTAAATCCTCCAATCTGATAAATCGTGCTAGGGAAGGGGGCCGAACATGGAATGCCAAGTACCAACAACCAAATCATACCTTCCACAGATCGTAACTACCAACAAACAACAGAGTGATGAAAGCAAACACCCTCCAAACACCTTTCCATGTGAAAAGATAGCACACACAAAAGGATCAAAACAAATACAATTATTTCCACCTCATGGCTTGAGAAAATCCTGAGTTTCTTTGATATCATGTGAGAATCTCAAGACAGAGATATTTCACAAGCACAATGAATGCTATAATTGCATAATGTTGATCTTAATTGATAGACAATCAAGGGTCTCCTTATAAAGGAGAAATATCCAACCAAAGTAAAATATTAGGAAAATATCAACATGGAAAAATATCATGAGATATTTAACCTACACAATAAATTCCATGAGATATTTAACCTATACAATAAATGACATGCCTAAGTAGGCTTACTACATTATATAATAATAGATAAATATAAGATACTTTTTATTATAAACTAGATTTATGATTAAATAATAAATAAATATAAATATTAAATATCTAGTACTCTCTATGTAAAGTGGAGCAAACTAATTTGCAAGATCTAACAGTTGAGAAAGGATGCAAGATGATTACATTGATTTTGGTTGTTTGTTTTTTCCATGCTATTTCCAAGCATATCTTGCAAGCTTATACCGTTTGTTAGAATAAACATATAATTTCTCCCAAGCTGCATGTTCATAGCGAAGAAAAGTAGGAATATAACAATAATTTTAGTTTACATAGATTAGAGTTGACTTCATTGTTTGCATGCTTTTGGTGGAGAAAAATATGGAATAAAATTTTGTGCTATTTGCATTAGGAGTTCACATATTGTTATCTACAATTAAAACGTGTTTGTTGCATTAATAGACTTTAGTTTGCTTTTAGTTTTCTAGAGTTTAGATTCCTTGTTGATGCCTTCTAATCTGGACAAGATCTCTTTAAAACAAGGATTTTGTAACTGTTCTTTAATATAGTTGAAGTTGAATGAAATCAATGAGATAGTATTGTTGTAGCAAATATTAATTATTTTTTCCCTATTTTTTCTATTTTTCTACTCTACCTATCTAGCAAATTGGTATCAGAGCAAGGTGGATCAAGGTTGTAGAAATAGTTCATAGATTGAGCAATCATTAATGAATATTTAAATTGTTGTAGCAAAGTGACTTGCAGTCATGACAACAAATGGTGTTACTTAGCCCCAAATTCCCATTTTCAATGGTATGAATTATGATTTTTGGGCAATTAAGATGAGAAATTTATTTTTTTCACAAGATATTTTGGATTTGGTAGATAATGGTTTTGTAGAACCTCAAGATGAAGCATGCTATTAGGCTTTAAGATAGGGAAAAAATGATCAACTTTAAAACAAGAAAAAAAGGGATGTAAAAGCTTTATTTCAAATCCAATAGGCAATGGATGTGGTAGTCCTTCCTAGAGTTGTAACAACAACAAAATACAAGAGAGCATGGGATATTTTGGAGACAACCTATCTAGGTGGTGCAAAGGTGAAAGTAGTTGAATTAGAATCTCTTAGAAGAAATTTTGAAAATTTGCAAATGAGTGAATCAGAGTCTATAGACCAATTTATGAGTCAAGTCATGAATTTTGTAAATAAAATTATGTCTAATGGAGAAGATTTAACAAATCAAATTATTATAGAAAAGATTCTCAGATGTTTACCCAAAAATTTTGATACTATAATAGTAGTAGGGTATGTGCAGGATCATGATGGGCCAAAAGGTGGTAATATGATGGGTATGTGGGTGACAACTATTTTTTTACCCAAAATTGATGAAACGAAAAGGGTTTTTAAAGGAGATTCTCAAATTTTGACCAATATAAATTATGTTTCATTTTGAATTTAATAAGTAATTATTATTCATTTTCTATTCAAATTATGACCTAAGTCTTGATTGATAGGTTGATTGAAAAACATCTATAGCTTTCAAATAATATAACATTTTTTGAATCCAAAACATGTGTCACATTCTATGCTTTGCATACTATAGAATTAAAAAAATAAAAAATGAATTTCATGAAGTTTTGACCAAGTTAAGGTGGTCAGGATATACGAGTTTTTATATTTTTTAAAATTTGTGACAAAAGTTCATAATTAATTATTTACTTGGAAATGATTATAAAATATGCATCACATCGGGGCATGAGTGCCTCTACTTATATATCTAAAATATTTTAAAAATATTATCATTTTATTAATGGTTAAGAGAGATTGAATTGGAATGAGACCACCTACTTATTTTTCCCTAAAATTTAAAGTTACCATTGCATTGAAATTTCAAATTTTTCACCAAATAGATTTTTTTTTAAACAAATCTAGTAGTTTAGAAAATAAATTTAATTTGCTATAGATTCTATTGTTACATATTTTTGAAATAATATAGACAACTTATTCAAATTTTTACATCAAGTTGCTTAACTCTAATTTTTTAGAATTTTTTGCCACTTAAGGGCCTATTTTTTCCATGATGATCCTACACATACCCAACAATTGAAGAATCCAAGGATTTGACACAGTTATCTATAGATGATCAATGGGATATTTGTTAACACAGGAGTCTAGAATGAATAGAAATAATAATACTTCTTCTGAGAATTCTTTCAAGTTACAGGAATCATCTAGCAGAGAAAGAGGAAGGTCAAGCTTCAGAGGAAGAGGTAGAGGTAGAGGAAGACATAGAGGTGGTAGAAGTGATTCATATCAAGGTGAAAAGAATAATTAGAATTACAAAAATAGAGGATGAGGATAAAATCATTCCCAACAGTATTCACAGAGGTTTCATAAATCTAGCATTCAATGTTATTATTGCAAAAAATATGGACATTATACAAATGAATGTAGAAAGAAACAAGAAGATTTGGATAAGCAAAATGCTAATTATTCAAATGAATCTAGATCTAACTATGATAGTATGTTCATCACATATTTGTTTCCCAAGAGCACTAGAAATATCTAGTTTTTGATAGTGGATGCAGTAACCATATGATTGAGAATAAAAATTTGTTTATAGTCTTGATGATTCTATAAAGTCTGAAGTGAAATTGGGAAATGATAATAAAGTAGATGTAATGGGTAAAGGAGAAATAAATGTCTTGACAAAAAATGGTGAAAGAAAATTTATTCCTGATGTTTATTTTTTACCTAGACTAAAGAAAAAATTTATGAATGTTGGGGTATGTGCAGGATCATCATGGAAAAAACAGGCCCTTAAGTGGCAAAAAATTCAAAAAAAATCAGTGTTAGGAAACTTGACGTAAAAATTTGAATAAGTTATCTATATTCTTTCAAAGATATGTAAGAATAGAATCTATAGAAAATTGAATGTAGTTTCTAAACTACTAGGTTTATTTAAAAATAAATAAAATATATTTGGTGAAAATTTGAAATTTCAATGTAGTAGTACTTAAATTTTAGGGAAAAAATAAGAAATAGGTGTCTTTCTGACCACCCTAACCATAATAAAATGAGAATATTTTTTATACGATTTTATATATAAGTAGAGGACTCATGTCTGGATGTGGTACATATTTTTTTATACATTTTTTCCACATAAATAATTAATTATGAATTTTTTCTTACAACTTTTAAAAAATATAAAAACTCGTATGTCTAACCACCTTAACTTGGTCAAAACTTCATGAAATTTAATTTTTAATTTTCTAATCCTATAGTATGTGAAGCATAGAATGTGGCACATGTTTCAAATTCAAAAAATCTGATACCGTTTGAAAGTTATAGATGTTTTTCAATCAACCTATTGATCAAGACTTTAGTCGTAATTCTAATAGAAAATGAATAATAATAATTTATTAAATTCAAGTTAAAGAATAATTTATATTAGTGGAAAGTTGAGAATCTCCTCTAAAAACCCTTTTTGTTTCATCAATTTTGGGTAAAAAAAAAATCGTCAACCACATACCCTACAAATACCCATAATATTTCCACTTTTTGGCCCATCATGATCCTGCACATACCCGTTGGTCAACTATTACAAAAGAGATATAGTGTATATTTTATGGATAATGTTTGTGCAATATTGGATAGATTTCCAAATTATGGGTTGATTGCAAGAGTGGAGATGGCCAAGAAGCATATGTTCCACCTTCAAATTGTGTCCACCCAAGGAGCTAAAGAAGCCAATTTCAAAATTATATGTTTATACCAATCATGGCTATGGACTTTGAGGTATGGGCATTTATATTCAAGAGGTTTGATTTTTGTTACAAAATAAACAAATGGTTAAAGGATTACCTCCTATAGAGAAGCCAACGAATTCATGTGAGAGTTCCATCTTAGCAAAACAAAATAGAGAGATTTTTCCTATAGGAACCTCATATAGAGCAATGATATTATTGGAGATACTTCATAGTGATTTGTCTAGACCAATGAAAACATCACCATTTGGAGGTACTATTTACTTTCTAACCTTCATTGCTGATTTTAGTAGGAAGACATGGGTATATTTTCTCAAGCAGAAGTATGAAGCCTTTAGTAAATTCAAGGAGTTCAAGTCTATGGTGGAAAAGCAAAGTGGAAAATATATCAAAATACTCAGATCTAATAAAGGTGGTGAATATAGTTCTAATGAATTTCTAGATTTTTTCAGAGATCATGGGATCAAGAAATAATTTATTAAAAGGTACTCACCACAACAAAATGGTGTAGCAGAGAGAAAGAATAGAACCATAATGGAAATGGCTGGGAGCTTTTTGAAAGAAAAAAACTTGTCTAATGTGTTTTGGGTAGAAGCAGTAGTGTGTGCCATATACAATTTGAACAAAAGTCCTACAAAGAGTGTCAAGGACAAAATTTCATAAGAAGCATGGAATGGTAAGAAGAATAGTGTATTTCATTTGATAATTTTTGGATTTGTTGCATGTTCACTAGTTCCATCTAAATTGAGAAGGAAATTGGATGATAAAAGTGAGAAATGAAATTTCATTGGTTATAATGAAAAATCAAAATCATATAAATTGTATAATCCCATTTCAAAGTGATTGTTATAAGAGATGCCAAATTTAAGGAAGAAGAAACATGGGATGGAAGCATTGACAAATCAATTACATTTGGAACAACAATACCACAAAATGAATAAGAATATGAAGAAAAAATTCTGCAAGGTGATCAATCATATCCAAAAGTAGGAAAAAGTACACCAACAAGAACTCCACAAAATGTTGTACAAGGTGAAACATCAGGTCATGCACGTCATCCTACTCCTAGTTTACAAGTAAGTGATGAATTAGATCCTACACTTGCCTCATTAAGGTCAAAATATAAAGGTAAGAAAGTGAGAAGTTTGAAAGAGATCTATAATCATGGAGAGGAAAATTTGGATTTATGCTCAAATTTTGCTTTATTCTTTCATGATCCTGTGTATTTTGAAGTAGTTGAGGAGGATCATTGGAACAAGGTTATGGATGAATAGATCAATTTCATTGAAATAAATCATACATGGGAGCTAGTTAATCTACACGAAGGTAAGGATTGCATTAGAGTCAAATGGTTCTATATAACCAAATTAATGCAAAAGGTGAGATTTAAAAATACAAGGCAACGTTAGTAGAAAAATGTTTTGCACAACATTCTGGAATTGATTACAACATGAGACATTTTCTCCAATTTCTAGACTTGATACTATTAGAATGGTTTTAACAAAAAATGCATAAAATAATTGGAAAGTTTTTCAAATGGATGTCAAATCAGCTTTTTTGAATGGTTTTCTAGAAGAAGTGTATGTGAAGCTCAACCACCAAGTTAAATGAAGTACATGAACATGAAGACATGGTCTACAAATTGAATAAGACACTATATGGTCTCAAATAAGCACTAAGACCATGGTATAGCAAAATTGATTCAAACATGCAAAACAATGGATTTAGTAGAAGCAAGAGTGAGCCAACATTATACACAAAGTTCAATAAAGAAGGTCAGATTTTGAGTGCTTTTATATGTTGATTTAATTTTCATAGGAAGTTTTTTTGTAGATGCATTTAAATCATCAATGAAGAAAAATATTGAGAAGACAGATTTAGGTTTGATGAAGTATATTTCGGGAATTGAAGTTATTCAATCAGATAAAGGAATTTTCATTAACTTCAATCAAAATATGCAAAGGATGTGTTGAAAATGTTTAGAATGTTGAATTGTAATCCAACATCTAAACTAGTTGCAAGGTATGTGTAGGATCATCATGGAAAAAACATGCCCTTAAGTGGCAAAAAATTCAGAAAAATTAATGTTAGGAAACTTGATGTAAAAATTGGAATAATTTATCTATATTATTTCAAAAATATGTAAAAATAGAATCTGTAGAAAATTGAATGTAGTTTCTAAACTACTAGGTTTATTTAAAAATAAATAAAATGTATTTGGTGAAAATTTGAAATTTCAATGAAGTAGTACTTAAATTTTAGGGAAAAAATAAGTAGGTGTCTTTCTAACCACCCTAACCATAATAAAATGATAATATTTTTTTATAAAATTTTATATATAACTATAGGACTCATGTCTAGATGTGATGCATATTTTTTTGTAATTTTTTTCCAAGTAAATAATTAATTGAGTTTTTTATTACAACTTTTAAAAAATATAAAAACTCATATGTTTGACCACCTTAACTTGGTCAAAACTTCATGAAATTTATTTTTCTTTTTTTAATCCTATAGTATGTGAAGCATATTTCAGATTCAAAAAATGTGATACCGTTTTAAAGTTATAGATGTTTTTCAGTCATCCTATTGATGAGGACTTTAGTTGTAATTCTAATAGAAAATGAATAATAATTATTTATTAAATTCAAATTAAAGCATAATTTATATTGGTGAAAAGATGAGAATCTCCTCTAAAAACCCTTTTTGTTTCATCAATTTTGGGTTTTAAAAAAAGGTCATCAGCCACATACCCTACAAATACCCATAATTTTGCCACTTTTTGGCCCATCATGATCCTACACATACCCTGCAATAGGTGCTAAAATTATGAAAGAAGACAAAGGGTCTAATGTTAATTCTACTATCTTCAAAAGATTGATTATAAGTTTGATGTATCTTATAGCTACAAGACTAGATATCATGTATGGGGTAAGTATAATCTCAACATTCATGGAGTCACCAAAAGACTCACATTGGAAAGTTGGAAAGAGGATATTGAGATATGTCACAGAAACTATAGGATATGGGATCTTGTATTCCCAAACTAATGATTTTTATTTGAATGGCTATACTAATAGTGATTTCTAGGTAATATTGATGATAGGAAGAGTACTTCTAGATATTCTTTCATTGTGGGATAGGTGTTGTCTCATGGGCATCAAAGGAGAAACTCATAGTGAATCTTTCATCAGTTGAAGCTCAAAATATGTAGCAACCACATTAGTAGCATGCCAAGCAATATGGATGAGGAAAATTTTGATGGATCTATTGCAAGCTCAGGAAGAGCCAACATCAATCTCTTGTGACAAAAAATCAATAATTGCATTGTCAAAAAATATGTCTTTCACAAGAGGATCAAGCATATTGATACAAGATATCACTTTATCAAAGAGCTGGTGAATGATGGTGAAATTCAACTAAAATTTTGTATATATGAAGATTAGTTAGCAAATAGCTTTACCAAGCCATTAGTAAAGTATGTATTTGAATATTTAAGACTGAGTTTGGGCATTGTAAATGGTGAAATAAACAATGGTAGAAATTAGGGGGGAATGTTAGAATAAACATATATTTTCTCCCAATATGCATGTTCATAGTGGAGAAAAGTATGCATAAACCAACAATTTTAGTTTAAATAGATTAGAGTTGAATTCACTGTTTACATGCTTTCATTGGAGAAAAATATAGAATAAATTTTTGTTTTGTTTTGTATTAGGATTTTTCATGTTTTTATTTGTAGTTGAAACATTTTTTTATGCATTAACATACTTTAGTTGGGTATGTGCAAGATCATCATGGAAAAAATAGGCCCTTAAGTGGTGAAAAACTCAAAAAAATTAGAGTTAGGAAATTTGATGTAGAAATTTGAATAAATTATCTAGATTATTTCAAAAATATGTAAGCATAGAATTTGTAGAAAATTGAATGTAGTTTCTAAACTACTAGGGTTTTTTTAAATCTATTTGGTGAAAATTTGAAATTTCAATGCACTAGTACTTAAATTTCAAAGAAAAATAAGTAGGTGTCTATCTAACCACCCTAACCACAATAAAATGATAATATTTCTTTTATAAGATTTTTAGATATAAGTAGAGGACTCATGTCTCAATGTGAGGAATATCTTTTGTAATTTTTTCCAAGTAAACAATTAATTAAGAATTTTTTATTATTACAATTTTAAAAAATATAAAAAATGTATGTATGACCACAACTTGGTCAAAACTTCATGGATTTTATTGTTTTATCTATAGTATGTGAAGCATAGAATGTGATGCATATTTCATATTCAAAAAATATGATACCATGTGAAACCTATAGATGTTATTCAATCAACCTATCAATCAGGACTTTAGTCGTAATTCAAATAGAAAATAAATAATAAATATTTATTAAATTCAAAGTAAAGTATAATTTATATTGGTGGAAAGCCGAGAATCTCCTTTAAAAACCATTTGTGTTTCATCAATTTTGGGTAAAAAAAGAGTCGTCAGCCATAGACTCTACACAAACCCATCATATCGCCACTTTTGGCCCATCATGATTCTACACATACCCAGTTTTCTTTTAGTTTTCTACAGTTTAGATTCCTTGTTGATGCCTTCTGATCTGTACAAGGTCTCTTTAAAATTAAGGCTTTTGTAAAAAAAAATTAATATAGTTGAAGTTGAATAAAATCAATGAGATAGTATTGTTGTAGCAAATATTAATTATTTCTACCCTATTTTATCTATTTTTGTTGCTCTATGTATCCAACAAGTCAAATGTGATGGCTATCTAACTGTATTTTTCCTATTTCATCTTGAATCACAATTTCTTGTGTAGTAATTTTTGAGACTAGATTTACTAAAAGTTAAATAGGAATTAATGTATTTTTAACTCCCTCTTTCTTCAATTTATTTTTTAAATGGAAAGAGGGCCCTCATGCATGGAAAAAGAAGGCAACTGAAATTACTTGTGCCCCTCTTTGGGAAATAAATATATATTATTTTTTTATCTAAAATATTGTCTTTTGTTTCACATCAAGAAAAGTCATTTATAATAATTTAAAATCCAAATATTATATTTATTTTTCATTTTTCAAGTAATTATTACAACTATTATTATATATATAATATCTATGTAATGTAAATTATTTAGCTTTTAAAATATTTTTTATTATTTTTTGCAGAGTTTTTATTTTTAAAATTTGATATTATTATTTAATATTATAAATATATTTCTCTATAATATTCTTAATATAAAAATATAAAATAAAATTACATATAATATTAAATATGTTAGATTTAAAAAATTCTTAGTATAATATTATATATGTAATGTTTATATAAATTATACATTATTAAATATGATATATAATATAATTTTGACATAAAATACTAATTAAAGTATTAAATATAGTATATGTTTATTATTTATATACTTATTATTAATATTTATTGAAAAATATATTGAAATTATATTTATTATTACATATTATTTGAAATATAAACATCATTATTAAATATAAATGTTATATATAAAATATTTTTTAATTAATAATACTATGTTAATTAAATATATAATATAATATATAGTCAATATATATAATATCTTGATTCAATATAGGTACGTGGAAGATCATGATGGGCCAAAAAGTGGCAATATGATTGGTATTTGTAGGGTATGTGGTTGACGACTTTTTTTAACCCAAAATTGATGAAATGAAAAGGGTTTTTAAAGGATATTCTCAGCTTTCCACCAATATAAATTATGCTTTACTTTGAATTTAATAAATAATTATTATTTATTTTCTATTAGAATTATGTCTAAAGTCCTTATTGATAGGCTGATTGAAAAACATCTATAGCTTTCAAATGGTATCACATTTTTTGAATTCAGAATATGCATCACATTCTATGCTTCACATACTATAGGATTAAAAAAAGAAAAAATGAATTTCATGAAGTTTTGACCAAGTTAAGGTGGTCAGACATACAATTTTTTATACTTTTTAAAAGTTGGAATAAAAAAATCATAATTAATTATTTACTTGGAAAAAAATTACAAAAAATATGCATCACATCTAGACACGAGTCCTCCACTTATGTCTAAAATCTTATAAAAAATATTATCATTTTATTGTTGTTAGGGTGGTCAGACAGACACCTACTTCTTAATTTTTCCCTGAAATTTAAGTACTACTGCATTGAAATTTCAAATTTTAAACAAATAGATTTTTCTTTTTTACAATAAATCTAGTAGTTTAGAAACTACACTCAATTTTATACATATTTTATTTTTACATATTTTTGAAATAATATAGATAACTTAGTGAAATTTTTATGTCAAGTTGCCTAACTCTGATTCTTTTGAATTTTTTGCCATTGAAGGGCTTGTTTTTTCCATGATGATCTTGCACTTACCCATATATATATATATAATATTTCTATATTTTACATAATATATTATTTAAATTAATCTATAATAAATTTAAGAAGTCAACTAGTGTTTTAAAGTGATCAAATGAAAGAGGTGGAAGGTGGGGGGATGGATAGGAGGGAGGGAGGGAGAGTTGCTACTTACCATATACAATATAAGGCAATAAAACTCAATTGTCCATGCACTACCCAGGTCAATAGTTCAAACTACTCAATAAACATACAAATCAATGAAATCAAACTCCAATGTTCCTACATTTAGGATTTTTCTAGTTTATATATCAATTATTTTAGCTTCATCAATAAATAGGCTAGAGGATTCCATACAAGTATATGAAGCGAGTCCTTCATACATAGGATTGAGACTCTCAAACATATTGATCAACATCACTTGGTTTTCTCATTTTCAATAAGTATTTTTATATTTATTAGTTAAATCAATCTCCATCTTTCTCTTTATCTCTATCTTAGTCTTCCTCTTTATCTTTGTCCCCTATATCTTTACCTCTTCCCTATCAAGCTAGCTCTCCCTCTCTCTCCTCTCCATTTTGATCCCTCTTTATATATCTCTACTTCTCCTCTATCCTCTCTCCTAATGTTTTACTTAGACACACGCAAACACACATCTTTATTTCTCCCTCCCTAACTCTCCCTCTCTCCCCCTCTTTGAGCTATATCTCTCTATCTCTCTCCCTCTCTCCCCTCCTATCTCCCTCTCTACCTATCTCTCTCCATCTCTCCCCCTCCCCTCTTCACTTTATCCCCCCTCTCTCTCCATATACACCCTTATCTCTCCATCTTTCTATCTCCTTCTCTTCATCTCTATTTTTCTATATTGAACTCTCTCTCTCTCTATCTATCTCCATCTCTATATCTATTTATATGTATATCTCTCTATTCTTCTATTTAACCATTTATTTATCTCTATTGATCCATATCCCTCTATACCTCTATCTCTTCCTCTTTATCTCACCCTCTACCTCCCTCTACCTCTCTATCTTATTCTCTCCCTCTATATTCATCCCTAAATATATCTTCCTCTCCCCTCTCTATCTCTAGACATGTCTCCATCTCTATATCCTTCCATCTCTCTCCTTCTCTTCCTCCATAACCCTCTTCCTAGACATCTATATCTATATTTATTTTCCTCTCTATCTCTATCTATCCATATTTCTTCTTCTATATCTCCCTCTTATCTATATATTACTATCCCTCCATCTCACTAACCTTATATCAATCTCCCTTTCTACCTCTCTATATATCACTTCATATCTCCATATTCATATTTCTATCTCTCCCTCTCTCATTCTCAAGGCCTCTCCCTCCCTCTCTATATATTTATCTCTTCCACCTATATCTATCCCTCTCCTCTCTCTTTGTCTTTCCCTCCCCTTCTCTCCATCTCCATCTACATCTCTATCTTCCTCTCTATCTCTCTCCCTTATCTCTATCTCTATCTCCCCTATCTCTATCTCTTTACATTTTTTTTAATGAACAATACAATTGAGAGGGTGAGGGGTGAATTAGTTGTATCAAATTAAAATATAAAATCCATCAACAGTAATCAGATCCACATACATTCATGAAACCCTTAATCTATTATAATGTTTAAACATGAAAATAAGATAACAAAAATTGAAACAATCAACACCATCCACAAGAGAATATCGAATTTCCGTGGAAAACCATAGAAGGGAAAAAACCACGGTGACAATTAGCTCATAATATAAGTAATTTCAAAACCAATACAAGGAGGCTTACTGCCAAAATAGAAAGAACAAACAAAGATAGAATGTTACACAAACAACACAATCTCAATGCAATAGAGATTCCACCACAATAGCTTCAATAACACTCGTAGCCTTCAAGAGATCAAGATACCTCAACTTGCTACACTCAAAAGTCTTGCATTATAGCTCTCACTATAATTCACAATTGTGCACTTAATTTCACATCACAGTACACTCAACCCTATTCCATACTTCATCTCACATCAACTAGCCTTAAACTTGTAAAAAATCTTCAAGTTGGCTACACTCACCTTAAACTTTACAAATTCAAAATAGGTTGGCACTAAACATTTCTGCAATGGATAGGAATGAAAGTGGACCAATAAAAAATAGTTTAATTAGGACCCAACTCAACTCTCACATGCCATGCTATGCCTTCATTAAAAATTAAACATCTTCAAATGTTGTGTAAACATTAGGTTAGTTGTTACCCATGCAAACACCATTAAAATTTGAATTACACACTTCCTCAAATCCAAGGATGACTTGCGAATCACACACCACACTTCAACATGATCTAGAATATTCCTATATCAACATAAAATCCATCAAAATCCTTCGTGACAATTCACACCTTCAGAATGTACACAACTTGTATACTCAGACTACACTGTCAAACACTACAAATTTAAAATCTCCATCTTTTAGAGAACCAAACCATGAATCCTCTTGAAACAAGAAAGAGATCAACACCATCAACATACCTTCAAAATTGCAAGACCAAAGAACAACTATGGAGAAATGTGGAGAAAAAACATTTCTCCTAAACACCTCTATAAGATACACTACAAAATGAATTCACACATTGGTGAAAATAACTTCCTCTATACATTAATCTAGAAGCCCAAATTCTAGATATAAAATCTTTGAACACCTCTAACCAACATATCCAAACCACACAAGGATATCTTCATCCCAAAACAAATATGTAGTAAAACCAAAACACCTCTGCAAAACCCTATTTCCTTATTTTATCAATTTTCTCAATATCCTCAACACCTAAACCATAAATAGAAGCTTATCAAAGTGACGCCAGAGGTTAACATTAGAAAATTAACTAATGAAAATATAATGCAACTAATCAAAGAAACAATCTCTCTCAACCACCACACAACTGACAAACTATCACCAATGACAACATAAGCTTGTTGACATCAATGACAACACCTTCATACTTGTAAAAATCTCCCCTTTTTTCATTGATGGAAACACCAGATGTGAAAAATCATGAAAGACAACATACACAATATTCCTGAACTCTCTCTATCTCTCCCCCTTTCAACCTTTCTTTTTCCACATGACATTTCTCTCTCCCTCTATATAAACATACTTTTTCAAATGACTTCTCTCTCTCACACTTTGACATCAATGAAAAAGGATAAAATATTTAGCACTATTCTTCCCCTTTGATATAGAACCAAGATAATTGTAACTACTTTGAATAATCCCCCTTAGGATTACACCAATCAACTCAACAACATATATTCCATACTACAACAATGTCACTACCTACTCCCCCTAAGAGGTAGCCACCAACATCAATCTAGAAAAAGAATGAATCCTTAGATCCACTAGACTAATGCATATCCATATGCATCTAGTTCAAAGGAGGGGAAATAAACCCCAACTTCTCCAGAAGAAACTCAAAAGTATCTTTAGGAAGAGCCTTAGTAAATACTTCTCCAATCTTCTCTCTCAAAAAGTGATATCTAATTGAAATATAATTTTTCCTTGAATGCATCACTAGATTATTTGAAACATTGATTTCACTTTTATTATCACAAAAAGATAGAAATAGGCTCATCATAAACCACTTAGATATCCTTCAATGTTTTTCGCATCCACAATTTTTGTGTGGAGTAAGATGTTGTTGCATTATACTTAGTCTTTGTAGTAGATAAAGAAATAGAATATTGTTTCTTACTTAGCCATGATACCAATCTACACCCAATAAAGAATGCACCACCACTTGTACTTTTCATGTCATCCACGGGTGATCCCACAATAATGGGTTACAGTTTTTGGCCGAACTTGACATTAAAATCAGGATTTTTCACCAGACATTCACTTTCTTACACCTATAGCAGCTAAACCATTAAGGTTTTGAAGATGAATCAAACTAGTTATTTATTAGATATTTTGTGTAGATTCTAATTATATTTTAAAAAATAAAAAATAAAATAAATTGAGATCATTTTTATGTAATTTTTAATAACTTATTTTTTTTTTTTCTACTAATCAACATTTTTTTAAAAGTGATGTTTACTTCGTTCGACATAACTTTTTCTATAGATAGGATACAATTATAATTTTTAAAATACAAAATTTTCACATCAATATCTAGGGAATGGATATTTTTTTATAATTTTTTGTTACATATATTTTTTTTAATTAATTTTTCAAGTCAGCGTAATTATAATTTGGACATAAGTGTGCTTTGGCCGCGTAACTTTTTGTATTCATTTGAATTAACTTATTCTATTTTTTGTTGGAATAAGGACATCAATACCTAGTGCACATGCATTTTTTTAAGAATTTTTTTTCTCTATTTTTCTATTTTTTTTTTTGTATGTGAAGCCAAGAACTTGATGTTCATTGAAAATCCTACATTCACAAGAAATAAAAAATAAATATAATAATCAAATTAAACATATTTAAAATTATACTTTTTGGGAAGCTTATAATAAGGGTTGTAGGATTACAAAACATAAATATTAAATGAATTCATTTGGTCACCCAAAAGGTAAATTAAAAGTGGTTTTTTATCAGGATTTTGATAGGTTTAGAGGAGACTCGATTATAGGTATGGTTTAAATGTAACAAGGATCTATCCAAGGGGGTTTGATCTAAGAGGGTTTGATAAATCCCTCTTTAATTAAAATAATTTAAATGGAACCTTTAAAGTCATAAATCATTTTATTTTCTAAAAATATGTGATTTCAAGCAAAAATTAGGATGTCCCAAAAAGTGTAACCCATTATTGTGGCAGCACCCCCACACAAACATCCCAATATGCATCTGTGTAAGCACTCAATGTGAAATAAATATCCTTCAGATACCACAAGATATAATCTAGAGTGCCCTTCAAATATCTAAATATCCTCTTCATGGTTGCAACATGTGTCTCTTTAGGATCTTCTTGAAATCTAGTTACAATACAAACTGCATGCATGATATCCTATCTAGTAGTAGTTAGGTATAGTAGTCCACCAATCATAGATCTATACTTTATTTGATCAACCTTGGGGGATTCATCATCCTTACTTAGTTTGCAACTAGTAACCATAGGAGTACTTACTGGTTTGGAGTCTTTCATTCCAAACTTCTTCAACATCTCTTTAACATACTTGTATTGTGAAATGAATATGCCTTTATGTGTTTTATTGATTTTTAGCCCAAGGAAGAAATTCATCTCCCAAACATAGACATATCAAACTCTTTTTGCATCTCTTCTACAAACTTCTTGCACATAGCTTCATTGCCTCCAAAGAATATGTCATTCACATACACAACCACTATCATGATTTGATCTTACTCAACCTTAAAGTAAAGATTACTATCTATGGTAGCCTTATTGAATCCTTTTTGTATCAAATATTCTTTCAACCTTGCATACCAAGCTTTGGGATCTTGCTTCAATCCATACAATTCCTTCTTCAATATATAGACCATATTAGGTTTATCTGAAAATTGAAATCCTTCTAGTTATTCCTTGTAAGCTTCTTCTAATTCTTCATTCAATAAAGTAGAATACACATCCATCTTGGTGGAACCTTGAAATTTTCATCTTCCACTAGTCTAAAAATGCATTATTGGGTATGTGTAGGATCATCATGGAAAAAACAAGCCCTTAAGTGGCAAAAAATTTAGAAAAATTAGTGTTAGGTAACTTGACGTAAAAATTTGAATAAGTTATCTATATTATTTCAAAAATATGTAAGAATAGAATTTCTAGAAAATTGAATGTAGTTTCTAGAATTTCTTAAATTTGTTTTTGTTTTATTTTAAGATTTAAGATTTTATTTCAGGTTAGATTTTTTACGGTTGATATTTAGGCTAAATATCTAGCCTAAATATCAATTGATCATTTTCTTTCTTTCTATAATTTTTTATCTCCCTTTAAGTTTCTCTTAAATCTGTCTCTTCCCGTATTTTGTTTTGATTCATCTTACCTTTTTATGTATAAAATATTATATTTATATATTAACTTTTTCTTAAATTTGTTTTTGTTTTAATTTAAGATTTAAGATTCTATTTCAGGTTAGATTTTTATTCACGGTTGATATTTAGGCTAAATATCTAGCCTAAATATCAATTGATCATTTTCTTTCGTTTTATAAATTTTTTATCTCCCTTTAAGTTTAATTTAAGATTTGAGATATTTTAAAAATTACATCTCCCTTTAAGTTTCTTTTGTCTCTTTCTTTCTCCTTTCAATTGTTCACTTTGATTTCTATTTTTACCCTAGTGTTCTCTTTTGAATTTTTCCCTCTCATTTATGAATTTCTCATGTCCTTTTGCTGAATTAGTTTTGTGTTTTTTAGGTTCTCTCATTAATTTTCTTCTTTGCAATTTCTCCAATCATTTTTCTCCTCCCCTTGTCTTTCTCATCTTTTTGGCTCACGTGCCTTTCAACCTTCCCTCTCCACCCTTTCCTCTATTTCTATCCAAGTCTGCTATCTATTCTTCATGTCTCTCTCTATCTGCTAATCATCCTGATGATGGATCATGGAGTATGATATGAAACGTTGATTGAAAAAATCGCACACAGTTTTATCTAGAAATCTTGATTATTAATGATCATGGACTGTGG
>VDFB02084645.1:0-78585 GCA_007258455.2 Sequoia sempervirens
CTATCCTCATGGAAATGGCCAAGCAAAGGCCTCAAACAAGACAATTCTAAAAATACTAAAGAAAATGATTAATGATGTTGGACACGATTGGCATGTTCAACTAAATCTTGCACTATGGGCATACCAAACTAGCATCAAAACACCTACAAGAGCTACACCATATGCTTTGGTATATGGATCAGAGGCCATCTTACCCATTGAGGTAGAGATACCATCACTCTATGTCACATTGAAGGGTATAATTACAGATGAGGATTATAGAGTCTCTAGACTACAAGAACTGGAATTGTTGGATGAACGTCATCAACAAGTTGTAAACCATTTGAAAGCATACCAACAAAGGATGTCCAAGAGCTACAATCATAGGGTAAAACCTAGAATCTTTCAGGTTGGTGACTTGGTCCTAAAGGAAAACCCTAGAAATCAGCAGGACATAGAAAAGAAAGGTAATTTTGAACCTAACTGACTAGGTCCCTTCATCATCATATCAATTTATGGATCTGGAGCATATCAACTGTCTACACCTAAAGGGGATTTGTTCAATGAACCTATCACAACATCCATCTCAGAAAGTTCTACACCTAAGTCACTTAGTGCACAGATTAGGTTCTAAAATGATTACCTCGATGAAAACCTAGTAAACAGGCATCTTGGTGATAGAAAAATACAAAAAAAATTAGAAAAGAGAAAAATAAAAATAAAAATAAAAAAGACTCAAAAAGCGCAATAAAAACATGTAATGAAAACTTGGAAACAGGTGCTATTTGTGATTTAAACCAGCTTTTCCATCTATTGGATGCATGTCATGGCTGTTACTTTCACCATCACTTTTACATTCATTATCATATCATTGCAAGTGGTTATGTCTCACCCTAGCTTGGGAGCAACATCTAGACCTCACTGGGGGCAATAAACATTGAGCTTAACAAAATGGACAAACATCAGGAAGACAAACACAATGAAAACAATGATCGAAACACAATCGAACATGGAACATCAATCACCACCAAAAACACATCAAACATCCATATCATATTAGAAAATCCAAAAATAGGTCAAAAAGTCAGTCTCAAAAATTCAAAAACAAGGTCTGTGTCAGACGAACTATGTGGTCTCTACATGTATAACGTAGGCAAGGCTAATCTTTGATCAACCCCTGAGTCCCCTAGGATAGGTGTTTAGGTTAGGTTTTTTGTCAAAATCTCAGAAAA
This sequence comes from Sequoia sempervirens, assembly GCA_007258455.2. NCBI lineage: Eukaryota > Viridiplantae > Streptophyta > Pinopsida > Cupressales > Cupressaceae > Sequoia > Sequoia sempervirens. Next base: position 1,212 of record VDFB02084645.1, read on the forward strand.
TCATAAAAACATCATAAAATCAAATCAAGATAGATGATCTAATCTGAATAATGATTGAAATACTTTAAGTAAAGGTTGGATATGTTGTACTTTGATGTTTGTTATCATTTCTTTGGAGCAACTTAATGATTTATTGAACTAGAGAAGCTAGGAAGGAGAATGGTATTTTCTTTACTAGCTCTCTATGAATTAATCATAATTATTATGTGAATTGTCGCGGGAAGTGCTCTACAAAGTATCATGGATGACATTCAGAATTCACATAGGAAAGTGATTGATTCTTGTTTGTTTATGCAAGAAATGTTGGGGTCATCTTGATTTAATTATACCTAGATGCTTGTGTTCACTTGCAATATCAAAAATCATGAAAGAAGTACTTAGGTCATCATGGTCTAAATTATATCATCAATGCTTGTACTCACTTTCAACATTTTTAAAGCTCTATAATGATACAAAGCATAATAAAAGTATTGTTAAAGTGCCAATGTTTGCATGTAGATTTTCATGATAAATTAGATTGCATTCATAATAGTTTTACATCTGTAGAGTATTTGTTACATAGAAGGGTGACCAATTCCGAACAACGATATCTTTCCTCATAATAGATTGAGTATACTTGACATTAACAAAAACATCATCATTATCATTAGTTGCATAATAATTTTCATTGCATACATTAGAAAGCATTTATCACTCATACATTTGAATCAAATAATTTTGCATTAAACGTATCATATTTACCATATCAAACATCATAAAATTGCATTAAGAAAATCATTTAGTTGCATTCACCATATCATAAAACACAACTTAAACATACCATTATATTCATCATTCATCCATCAATCACATCACATATCATAGTCCATTCAACATATCATTATATATCATATATCATTTTTATCCATTTATTACATCATATATTTGCATTTACACAAGAATAAAAGTGCACACATCCCATTTACATCACACATCATATATCATTTAAACCATCACATCCATTATCATGTATATAGGCACATAATCATATAATTTTAGAATTACACATCATGCATCCATACATCATACATCTATACATCTATACATCATCATTATGCACGTCATAAATAAAACATCATAAAACATAGCATATCATCATGATTATAAAACTGCATCCATAATATCATAATACAAAGATAATCACATAGGCATATAGAACATAGGAAATAAATGCATCCATCATAGAATCATTAGAACACATAATAGATTGATAAAATCTGCTGCATATCATATAGATCTCAAAATCATAATGTCAAGTATACAATGATGTCTAAAATGAAGAGATATATCATAAAAAATGGATGTAATCGAAGAATAAATCACATCTCAAAATACATCAGAAGGTACAATCATGAAACTATGTGTTGCTAGCTCCAGATGGTGTAGGCATCTTAGGACCAGTCCCTCCACCACCACTAGATGTACCAGTATCTCTTGAGTCTCTAAAAAGAGGTTGTGTCACACCCACATTGATAGTCCTAGTGCGAGTCCTGCCTGATCAAGACTGCGCATAGCTCACTCTCTGCTATGACAGAATGACATCATAGAATTTACCTCTATAATACTCTACCTCCTGACCAACACGGACAACCTCTCACATATAATCCGCTACAATGGTACCATCCACCAATCTCGCATCTCAAATGCACAAACAAGCTCCTCCTCATTTAGGTAAATTTACATCCCTCGGTCATTAATGTTAGGACTGTATTCCAGCTGCAACTGAATCGAAATCGACGGCGCATAGAGTTTGCTCTAGGCTCGCATTCGTGCTAAATAAAACTCGGGGCTCTAGTCACCGAACACCCTATAACGCTCCCAACACGTAAATTCTGTGTATCTCACTATCTAGGTTTGTTGTCGATGCACACGCTCAGAGGATCATAATTGCTTGCCTCTCTTGCGAGGCAACATATAATCCTCTAAAGTTGCACCTGACCCACTGGCTACATCTGGTCCTCCACCTCCATACCCCTCATCACCATCACTACTATCATCATCATCACTGCTCTCCTCCTCATCCCCACTACCCTCCTCATCACTGTTGCTCTCAACCTCCTCCACTGCCACCTCCTCATCACCAATCTCCTCTCTCCTTCGTCGGTGACGGTGTGCAACGAAAACCTCCTCCTCAGCAGGTAATGGTGTTGGCTCATTAGGAAAAGTAATATGTGGAAATGGATGTACCACCAAAAATTGGTATGGGTGGCTCAACAATATCCAGACAAATCTCCCAAAAATGAGGCTGTAGAGCCTAGAACTCCTGCAATGCTGCATCATAAGACAGACTGGGCCCCCAATCTGTAGAATCAATCTATCGATGAGCATAATGGGAAACACCTTAGGGAATGCCCTAAACAATACCATACTGATATAGCACTCATCTAAGCAGAAATCTCTCCAAAATCCACCGTGTCTGCCCAATTAGAATAAATGATTGACAAAAAAATGGCAACTGAACATCATCATCGTCCCAGTGCTCACAATCTAAATATGGATGCCATGTCACAGTCTCCATATCATCCAATACTCGCCTCCAATGATCCAACTTACCTAGTCTAGGCTGAGTAAGTCGACCTACGTATATGTGCACATAAGGCTGCCTGGCGGGACGCTGCCTCACCATAACTAGACGCGTGACAACAATATGCTCCCATGCCCACACCTGAAGTAAAGTGACTATGACCGATGAACTCCGACCACCAAGGTAGACTGTTGAATGCAAATCATGATATAGATGGGCAAGCATGCACATTCCCCAAGCATATCTTGTCCTGTGTAAAATCATGCTCTCCAACACATGGACCCAACCAATAGAGAATCCCTTTGACCTGCGATCAAGACAAAGGAACCCTTGAATGAACCCAACAAGAACTGTCGGCAAAGTGGCATAAGCATCAACCATCTCACGCCACAGAATCCAACATCCAACAATAGTATCATCCTGAAACACTCTCTGAAGAGCATCAGTCCAGCCCTGCTCTGATGAATCATAGACAACAATATCCCCGACAACTAGTATTCGTAGAATCCGCTAGACATCCTCAGGGGTGACTGTAATCTTACCGGTAGCTAGGTGGAAGGTATTACGCTCGCTATGCCACCTCTCCGCTAAAGCTGTCAGGAGACCATGATTAATCCTAATTTGGGGCATATCTAATAAGGAGGACAATCCACAACGTACAATAATAGCTGACTTAGGTCGAGCTAGCTGTGGTATCAAATCAAACGTCTGAGGAAACTACTCTCTAATTTGGAGGTTTGTCAAAGCCTCCTATCAACATGAAATATTCAAAGTCAGAACTCTTTGTCAAAACATCAAACATCAATTATCCTATCAAAACTAATCAGCTCTTGGTGAGACTTTTGATTAAATCTCATGAGTGAACATCATTCAACCTCGCCAATCATGAGGTCAACACATCAAATCAACCTCGCCCATCATGAGGTTCATCAATCAAACTATAATTATTCCTCACCTATCATCAGGATAATTATCATCAATCAATCATCAGACATCGCCTATCATGAGGTCGAACATCATCTACTTGATTAGGATCATCAATCATATCAAACCAATAGCTGACATGATCGAAATCGACAAAATCAATGATAAATTTGACAAACTTTATTAATCTGACTTGAAAGCGCTAAAACAGAGTTTCAAAGCACTAAAACATCAAAAGTGCCATTTCATCAGGCATATGCGCCATTTCAGATGATCAAAGCACTCAAATTCTTGCTTAGAGCCCCGTGACTTGATAAATCTTTAGAGATAGGGAACAATATGACGCTTTCAGTAGATTCTTGCTTTAAACTAGTTTAATTATTGAATCTTTGATATAATGTCTTATTAAGAAGTGTTATTTTACTCATACTTATTCCACACTTATAGCAACATCGGGGCATTGCACATGTATATGGATTCCTTTGGCTCCAAAATGCACCAGACATGGATAAACTTGATTGGGACGACAGTGCAGCAGTTGAACAGGCAAGAACATTCTTTGACAAATATGTCAGTGCTTGGAATCCTCGCGCTGCATCTTGCAAAAACAACACAGTATATCGATCTCTACTAGACAATCCATGCTTGCTAGACACATCCAAGATATTTTCTACAAACCCCTCTCATGACTATGAAGAGATAATCAACCGTGTCTAGAGGCACACAAAATGTAAAGAGGGGACATGCTTACGAAAGAAGGGGAAAAAACTAGAGTGCCGATAAAAAGCTCCATCGAAAAAAATAATTATATCTACCTTATCACATGACAACAATGGGAAAAAAAAATATGAACCTGCAAGGAATGATGATAGGTTAAACATACACAATCCATAAATGATTTCAATATGGAGAGCCAACATAGATTGCCAGCCTGTCATCTCACGGGCACTTGTTCTGAAATACATTGCCAAATATGCATCAAAAGTAGAGCAAGCATCTGAGACTTGTATTGATATGTTAGCAAGAATATCTACAACCCAAAAAATAGATGATCCAACCCTTGTAGCATAGCAAAAATTAATGACAGAAGTTGTGGCAGAGCGTGATATTGGAGCACAAGAAACATGCCATATGCTTCAGAAATCGCCACTTGTTGTTTGTAATCGACCTTTTACATCTTTGAATGTTGGACGAAAAATGTTCCATCAAATAATGAGAGGAACAGATGAAAGACACCTACAACCTATTTACCTTCATTCCTACATTAATCGACCTCTAGAATTGGATACAATAATCCTACTTGAATCTGCACGATCTTTCTCCTATTTTGCAAGTTGCAAGGGATGCAAGTGGAAAGAAAGAAAGGTAAAAGCAATTGTCAATGTTTTCCCAAAGTTCTATAGCATCCCGAAGGAGGGTTCAAACCAATTTGAAACATTTTGTTGGAGCGAGTTACTACTGTACAAACACTTCTGAAGCTTGGAAATCGACATAGGGCTCACTAATGATACAATAATTGCAAATTGGAAGCAAATGAGTGCATCCAAATATGATGTATGGCATGTCACTCGCACCATCCGATTGGAAGGAAGCACCGAGGATGAAGAACCAAAAAATGAAATTGAGATGGACACAAGGGACATAATAGAAATGAATGAATGGGAATTACTTTCACAAATGGGCCCCTCAAACAACATAAGCCTAAATGAACTTGAGCTGCTTGGTAGGCGCGAGTTTGATAGCAACTACATATGGGATTAATTTGCAATGCCCCAAGAGCTTCATGCAATTGCCACACAACTCATAAACATGGAAAAAGCATGCAGCCATAAAAGGCATGTTCCAAGTAAGTATGATGTCCTAGACTATACATTATCGCCCAAACAAAAACTAGCACTCACACATATTATTGACCACAACAAACATCACTTAGATAAACCATTGCACATGATTGTTCAAGGAACAATAGGTACAGGAAAATCCTACTTGATTGCTCGCATAAGAAAAGCACTCAAGAGTAATAATCTGCACCAATGGAGCCAACTGCTCACATTAGCTCCTACAGGGGTTGTTGCATTTAATATACATGAATCAACTATACATTCAATGCTTCAGATTCATGTCAAAGAAATGCACCCATTGCAAGGCCAAGCATTAACAACATTTCAGGAAGAGATGAAACACATAAGATATATGTTGATTGATGAGATGAGCTTCATAGGACCAAAGTTACTCCTAAAGATAGATGTGAGGCTACGTGAGGCCTTCCCACATCGACAACATCTATGTTTCAGTGGGGTGTTAATAATACTGATCAGTGACCTTGCACAGCTACCGCCTGTAATGGAAAAGCCTATATACACATCACACTTACATGTAAACACACTCTAGGGCCAGTTCATGACAATTGTCACCATAGAAATGGTCTTTTGTCAACAAGGTGAGACTTCAGGAAAAAGACACTTTCGTCAAATGTTGTAAAACATATGAAACACAGAAGCAACATAGGAGGATTGGAAACTTCTAATGACATGCACAAATAAGCATCTCACCTCCAGCGAAAAAGAACAGTTCGACAATTCAATGCACTTGTTTGCTACCAATGATTTAGTTAGACTACATAATAGAAGAATGTTAAAATTGTTGAACCATCCAATTGCAATAAGTACTGCAACCAACACCAAGACCGAAGCAGATAATGCAACTACTGATGAACAACTTGAAAAGCAAGTATTGCTTTGTAGAGGGCAACACATCATGCTCACAACCAACATATGGACACAAGCAGGACTTGTAAATGGAGCTCTAGGTGAAGTTGTTGAGATAGTTTACATCCCTAGTTCCAAACCACTAGATGTTCCAATGTATGTTGTAGCAAGGATTGATAATTATAGTGGGCCACCATGGAATGAAGATGACCCCAAAAGTATAACGATAATACCTGTATCATTGGGTAGTCGCAAGTAGATTTTGCTCACAATGACATGGGCTACTACCATACACAAATCCCAAGGCTTGGTGCTAAACAAAGCAACTATCAACATTGGGAAAATAGAACGACAAGGACTAACATTTACAACTATATCCAAAGTGAAATCGTTGAATGACCTTCGCATTCAGCCAATGTTCTCCTTTGAGAGATACTAAAAAACACAAAACCATCCATACACAATTATGAGGAAAGAAGAGGAAGCTCTATTACAATTGTCTCTAATAAGTGAAGGTACACAACTCTTATCCCTTTCTCCCTCACATCTCTCCTAGTTATTGTCGGATCATCAATTCCTCTTTTACAAATTTCCCTTTTGTAGACATCTGCTATAGACCGTGACAAAATCAGCTACAAGGACAAGAGATCAAGACTCAAGCATACATTTCACTCAAAGGCATCAACGTCATCAACAACTTTAGCATATTCATGTTCTTATGGTAATTTTGTAATTATATTGGCAAAAGATAGTTTCCACTAATAGTAGTACGATAAATTGAATACATAGAAATCATTGTACAAGTCAACAAATAATGATCGCATCTAACCATTCTCTTGCTTTTCCTCTACAGGCCTTGAAGACAAATGGCATATATCATAGCCCTGCATCGTCAACCACCAACAATTGTATTATCCATAACCAATCCCTTACGTTTGCGCTCTTGATGTCTCACAAAATAGTTTTTGTACAAAATTATTCAAAAATATTTTGACTTGTCATAAAACAATTTTTGTATATCATTAACTACCAACAACTGTACTTGGTCCAATCGACCTTAAATGTTGCAGGATTCTTCAATTATACATAATATATTATGTTGTTCACCCATTTAGCATATCATACAGCTTCAAATTAAGTTCCATGTGTTCATATTCAACTCTACTCGCATCCCATCACCAAGTTGACTTTTACTATGAATAGTTAGTCTTCAAAAAAGCTATTTGCACTTTTCCCATGTGATTTTCCCCTCTTCGTCCTCCAATACATTGCCATAGTATATCCTTCTATCGGCGTAACCATTGCACCTTGTTGGGGTGCAAGCGCTAGTATTGTAATATGTTGAGATTTATAAGAATCTTTCAATATTCATTAGATGACACACTATGCCACTTGCAAATGTGTGTGAGATGTGTAAGAGCATCTATGTCATGAGAGATATCTAAGAGTGTTTATAACATTGTAAGATATGAAACAGATTCTATAATTTGTGTAAGAGTATTTAAGAACATGTACTTGAGGGGAGTTACATAATGGATTAGGTGGAACATCATTGACCAATTAATAATAGTATGTGTAAGAATATCTTATGAGATGTGAATGGACCAAATTGGAGCACCTAAGTTTCCTGAGAGAAATATTTAACCTTGGGTTTTACATACTTTTCTTGGAATGTGGACTTATCGCAATGAGGCATGAGAATTTGAGGAGACTAACTTAGGCACCTAAATTGGAGCCTTATTTTTTTACCATGGTTTTGAAAACCATTGGTGATTTCCTAGATTAATTTTGGCTTGTATATTAGATGTTCAAGATGGGGTTTATACATGGTGAGTTCAAAGCATAGTTATGTTGTCAATTTGACTCTGAAGAGAGAGTTGAAGAGCTCATATACCTCTTATTAAGAGCTCTACAACTATGAGTGTGTTTTTAATCATGTTATTGTAGATAAATTTATTGAGTGTGTTTCAGAAGCTCGTTCTTTCCCTTTACAAGATTTACATTATGGTATATCATTTTGTTGTTTATTGTGTGTGTTGTGTATTTGTTAATTATTGTCTAGATCAATACTTAATGAATATTTTCTCAAATTGGATTAGTGTTGGACATATGTGGTTTCCTTTCATTTGGTATCAAAGCATGGCCAGCTTGTTAGATGTTTGGGAATAGGTTATTATATATTGGTCATTGTTTTAGTGGGAGCTCTACGTAGGTGATCTTATTTTTCAAGCAACACCACTAACTTTGAGCTTTGGAAGCTCAAAATGGAGAACCTTCTCATATACATAGATCTATAGGTTATAGTTTATGAATAAAAAACCCTCTACCATAAAATATGAAGAATGGGTTGTGCTTGATAGGAAGGCAAGAAGCTTGGTTTGGATTTGACTTTCAAATTCAATGATCTCGAATGTGTATGTGAAGAATAGTACTAAGGGTTTAAGAGAAAAAGGTGCAGCTTTGTACTAAACTAGGTCCCTAGTGAATAATTTTCTCTTATAGATGAAGTTGTATTCCTTAAGTATGGCATATGGAGATTCAGTGACAAAGAACCTAATTGAGTTCGACATTGTTATTAGTTTGTTAATCTCAAGTTATGTGAGGAGAACCAATGTATTATCTTGTTGTGTTCATTGTGATATTCATTGCACAACCTTCTGATGGAAATTGATAGTATGGTCTCTAAGTTAAAGATTTATGAGTTGGTTGGTACCTTATTATTAAAACAAATGAGGGGGTAATGTCAATATATTATAGATGAATTGATCATTAGATATTTTTCAAAGGAAAAAGGTGAGAAAAAAAAGAAAGGTAGATCTAAAACCTCTAAAAAATCTAAGGAGAAGTGTTGGGATTAAAAAGGTATTCGACACATTAAGAGATAGTAGAAGAAAAAGAAAGCTAGAAAAAATAAAGAAAATAGATTTGATGAGATTTCTTCCATGAAATCAAATTCCTCATATGATGAATATGAAGATTTATTTTTAGGCATCGTCATATACACATACATGTAGTTATACATAGATGATTAATTAAGGAGCATCTATTGAACGCACACCAAAATACTAAGAGGGGGATGAATCAGTATTCAATTAAATTTCAAACCCTTTGGAGCAAACTGGAACTTAAACTTTACAACACATGCAATAACACGAAAGATATAAACAATGCACAACACTAGATGTATGTGGAAAACCCCAAAGGGAAAAAACCACAATGAGAAAAGTTGTTAGGAGCTACTGTCCTAATCCAACATCATCAATGAATCATAGTTACAACTTTGTTTTATGGCTGCAACCCAAGGAAGCTACTACTCCTATAAAGGTTTTAGGGTCACTCCTAAGGAAGCTACAACTCCCTACAAACTTTGTTTTAGGGCTTCAACTCAAGGAAGCAACTACTTCTTGAACTAAGAACAAACTAAAAAAATATTACAACATCACAGTCTTTCTACTACCTACATCTGACAATGAAGCTCAATCCTTTTGATGATTACAATTCTACTTTTTCCCTTCTTTTTTGATGATTGCATATCTGCTTTGACAACTTCTGCAACTTCTTCAATTGTCTTCTTTACATCTTACTGACTCACTACCTTCAGCCTTCAAGAAGCTTTGCCTTTGGCTTGTTACAATCAGTTAGGAACACTCTTCACTTCTTCTCTGTCACAAAAATGTCTTCAAGATGAATCTGACTAAGATCTATCACTTTTGCTCTTTCTCCTTTAGTCGCACATCATAATGCATTACACATCCTTGAATCGCCTCTTACAATCACATTCGCAATCACACCACACTCCCACCTCCTAGATCAACTAGGTTTACAATATATATGTGTGTGTGTGTGTGTGTGTGTGTGTGTGTGTGTGTGTGTGTGTGTGTGTGTGATAATGCATTGATTACATTACATGTCAGCCAAAAACAAAGGATATTACATTTACAAGTCGTCCAAAAATCAAACAACATGAAACGTGTAGAGGGAAAGCCCTAAAAAGAACTACACACAACACCAAGAAGGGGAACACACCTTACAAATTCTAACACACACTTAACTTGGTCCCAAAAATTCTTCAAAACATTCGCCTTCAATGAACAACATATGCACGCTTCACACATTTGAAATAGGTCAGCCTTAAGCAAGAAAACATGAAACTTGTAGCACATCGGCCATTACAACTTGGTGGTATTCATGAAAGATTAAACATTACTTGCACTTCTCCCAAATGAGTCAGCATGACCCATACAACACCTTCAAACACTTATTGAACTTCGTGCAACCAAGAATTCTTGGCGCACACCTTCAACCTGCCCTAGTTGACCATGCAAAAGAATAACCCAACAAATTCTTCATTCTAGACCACAAATTATTTTGGAGAAAGTAGAAAACATCTTACAGAGCAATAGGAAACATCACAAGATATTCAAGAACACTCTCCACCAGCTGATTCACCACTACATACAACAAGTTAGCGCAAGCCAATAGACATTGAAACTAGCCAGTAGACAATATAGTCCTACACTCTGTCACTTACAAATTTCTCTATGGAAGGAATAATGAAATGAAAACTTGGATAACACCTTCCCAACATGTTGAACTTAACTTCTAAACTGCATAACCACATCTGTAAATGCAAAGGAATGCAAATCCAAACTTTGCACCTCTATGAGCATCCTCACAGAACCAACATTGTCATGAAACTGTCACTTGTAAAACACCTTTTTGGTAATCCAAACAACATGAAACTTGGATCACACATGCACTAAAAAAATATGAATGTATCTTTCAAATCATAGGAGCACAACACTAATAGTAGAGAAATGTGGAGCATCTCATGGAGACTCTGGAAAACAACTAGCCAGACTGCAATTCACTTTTGACATCAGCAACCAAACTGTAACAACCTCTAACATACTTCTGAAAACAATGATAGCAAGACACACACCTTACTTGCACTTTTGACATCAATGACAACCATACTACAACAATCTCCCCCTTTGGCATTGGTGGCAAAACCAATCTAACATGCACTCTTCTCCCCCTTTGACATCAAGGACAAAGGGAAACTCTTTCTTCCCCCCGAGAGCACAAAATCTCCCCCTAAGGTGCACATATTATCCTCTTCAACCTTCTCCCCCTTGATGTACATACGCTCCTTGAAGTAACTAACGGGCTCCCTTATCAGCAACAACCACTACCTACTCCCCTGAGAGGTAGCCACCATTAGTCCAAGAATAAGGATATGGCATGAATTACCCCCCTAGACAGATGCACCAACTATGCATCTAGCAAGAAGGAGGGGAAATTACCCCTAACTTCTATCAGAGATACTTAAAAGTATCCTCTGCAAGTGCCTTTGTGAATATATCTAAAATCTGATCCTTTGTAGAAACATACAAATTCACTTCTTTGTCTGCAAGCTTCTCTCTTAGAAAGTGATACCTAATTGATATATGTTTGGTTCTAGAATGCATCACTAGATTCTTGTAAATATTGATATCACTTGTGTTATCACACAAAATAAGAATAGGCTCATCATATTGTATCTTGATATCCTTCAAACTTTGCTTCATCCACGAAACTTGTGTACAACAAGATGTTGCAGCAATATACTCTGCCTCTGCAGTTGATAAGGATACTGAATCTTGTTTCTTATTGTTCCATGAAACCAATCTACTTCCTAAAAAGAAAGCATCACTACTTGTACTTCTCCTATCATCCACACAACCAACCCAATCAACATTAGTGTAAGCACTCAGACCAAAGTCGTTACCTTTAGGATACCATAAGCCATATTCCAAAGTACTCTTCAAGTATTTGAAGATTCTTTTGACTTCCTTCAATGAGTTTATTTAGGATTAGCTCGAAATCTTGCAACTAGATATGTCGCACGCATGATATCAGGTCTTGAATCAGTTAAATATAGTGGGCTTCCAATCTTAGATCTATATAGCTTCTTATCAGCCAAGGGAGACTCATCATCTTTACTCAAATGATAAATAGTAACAATGGGAGTACTAATTGGTTTTTTATCTTCCATACCAAACTTATTCAACATTTCCTTGACATAATTTGCTTGAGAAATAAAAATACCATCATTCAACTGAGCAATTTCAAGACCAAGAAAGAAAGATAACTCACCAATCATAGACATCTCAAATTATTTTGCATCTCTTCAACAAATATATTACACATCTCATCATTACCACCAAATATTATGTCATCCACATACACAACAACTATCATGATTCTCTCATCCTCAATTTTGAAGTAAACATTATTATTTTTGATACCTTTCTTGAATGCTTGTTGAAGCAAGTACTTATCCAGCCTTGCATACCATGCTCTAGGAGCTTGTTTCAAACCATACAATGCCTTTTTGAGTCTACACACCATGTTTGGTTCTTCTAACAACTAAAATCCACTAGGTTGTTCTATGTACACTTCTTCTAAATCTCCATTCAAGAAAGTTGGCTTGACATCCATTTGATAAAATTTAAAGTCCTTGTAGGCAGAAAAAGCAAGAAACAATCAAATAGCTTCCATTCTTGCTACCGAAGCAAAATTCTCCTCAAAATCAATGCCTTCTACCTACGAATAGCCTTTACAAACCAATCTTGCCTTGTTTCTTACAACTTCTCCTTCCTCGTTCAATTTATTCCTAAAAACCCACTCTGTACCTATCACATTTTTGTTTGCAGGCTTTGGAACCAATTCCCAAGTCTAATTCTTCTCAACCTAATTCATCTCTTCTTCTACTAATTGCATCCATCCTTCATCCTTGCTAGCATCAACAAAAATTTTAGGTTCTACCTTTGATAACAACAAAGGTTCACTTGTTCACTTGCCTTTGCAAGCCTTCTTTTAGTTAGCACTCCTTCATTCTTTATAAATGAATATTTTAAAATATAAACACAATAAAAATATTTATGATACAAATTTCAAACTTAGTACAAATGTACATTGCAGAAAGTACGATCAATAAATGCGAGTAGGAATTGTATAATTATGCCACAACTACGTACCAAGTGAACTGCAAAACCAAGGGAATCAATCATTGGTTGATTTGTCTATTATCATCCTCATTGGGAAAAATGATGAATGATCCAAGTTTCACAACATCAAACAAGAAAGGAAGCCATGAAAATCACACAACACAACCAAACCAACAAGCTCAACCTTAAAGTGACTCAGACTCATGAAGTTTACCCCTCTTGAGAATAAAGAAATTCAAGGGAATGCCATCATCACCTTCTCCTTCTACCCAACCATTATTATTGTCATCCTTAATTCCTTTGAATTGACTTATAAATGTATCAAACACAAGACTTGGAAAAATATAGAATAAATTAATTAAGTTCTAGGAAAATATTCTATCCAACCTACCTATCAAGAGCTATTGAAAAAGGAGAGTGAAGCCTTGTGGTCCCATGGAGAGTACATGCAACAATTTTATGTGTAGGTCAATAACTACACTTGTATTTTGTAAATAAAATAAATAAATTAACATGTTAGAAGTTGTTGCAAACTCTTAGTACCCCATTACTAGTTGGGGCTAAGATAGCTATACTAATTATATATTATTTGACTTCTTTGCAATAAACAATCAAATTAAATTATGAACAGGTCATACCAGAACTTTTATATGTAAACAACTTTTTTGTGCATAGTAGGGAGAACACAAAGACTAGTGAGGAGCAACTATGAGCCCCTCTGCTAAATTATAAATGCCATTTTAAATTATCTTTGTTTAGTAAGTATTTATTTTTGTAAATAAGGTGGTTTTATTTTCCACTCTTATTAAGTGGGTAGTTTGTCATTCAGAGCATTAATATAGTTTTGTGAATGGGAAGACGTCATGTTGAATTCAAATCTTTGAGCCATTTCTAGGTTGTATGCAACCCCAACACAGTATTGGAGCATAGGCCTAGTTGCTTTAAGAGTTTTTCCATGCAATCTTAATTTTAAATCATGTATTCTATGGAATAAAGTAAGAGCATGAAAGGGTTTTGTAGAGAGTAATCATAGTTGTTTTGAGCCTTGCGAAAAGGCAACTACTACTACTAAGTGATTGATGGCCATGAACTTTACATAGTATTCTGAGATTTGTTAAGAAAGAGACAAGATTTGGTAGAGCTATAATGTTTGGTATAGTTTAGACTTGAGGATTATGGGATTCTATTATATATACAAGTAGAATTGATAAACTCATTGTACTAAAAAAATAATGCATTTGCTCATTCTATTGTAGTTTATTGTAATTTCTAAAATGCAAATCTTGGAATCATCTCACAACCAATGCCCTCTAGCTTAAACTTTATGATTGCTACCAAAGGTTAGCCAATAGAATAACCTCTTTCCCACCACTGAGGCCCTATGGTTTGCAATTTTTGCCAACCAATGGAATTTCATAGCCATTGAAAACAAAACTTTTACTCAAAGTATTATATTGCCTTCAAAAGTTCAACCATAGCAATGATTTAATGGTTTTTATTATCTAGACTAGGCAAATTTCCACACCTCAAGGACAATCGAGAAAGCACACCAAACTAAAATGGAAGCACTTGTTAAGAGTATGATATTTTCTAGGTTGCTAAGATAAAAAGAAAAATGCTTTGAAATTTGATGATAGTCCATTATATCCAAAGAAATAGGAGTGAATAAGCTAAAGTACATAGTGCTTGTAGGGATACTCCTCCAAAGTGTTGTTCTAAAATGCAAATAGAGTTTTTGGGGCCTATTAAGAGAGATTGAAGATGGACTTAAATCATAATATTTCTTCTTTAATGCAACTAATATTTTGTACAACTAGTATGGACACAAATATGGCTTAAGATAAGACTAAAGAAGCTAAGGCTCATAGACATTAGCTATGTCAAAATGACACCAAGAAGAAACAATATCATGCAGTTTTTTGCAGTGAAAAATCGCTAAAAGCTTTTAAAGGTGCATAAAAAATAGATTATAAGAGACTCTTTGTGTGTGTTGCAATAGAAAACAACACTAGGAGGAAAACTCTAGATGATTGCAGACAACAAGAGATAAATGCCAAACTATGTAAATTTTTCACATATATAAGACTTGAATCAAATTTTTAGAGAGAGAATTTTTATTTGCAATTATATAAACCTAATACTTTAAGAATACACTTGCTAGACACAATCATGTCTAGAATTGCTTCTAAAAGGATGTTGAATCATTGGAAATTGATGCAAAAAGTTATATTTGTTTGTGGAAAGATGATCTCTCAAGTGTAGCGCCCATGTTTTTGTTGAACATAAACATGCGGTTTCATAAATGAATATAATAATTTCAAAAGCATGTCGATATCTAATTACACCACTAAATCTTAACCAAGTAACCAACCATATGTGAAAGGATGTACCCATCTTGCAAAAAATGTCCACTTGCGGAACACCTCAACTTAAAATTTAAATTAATTTTGAATTTGTTGATTTCCCATGTTTGATTTTTAAAATGCATAGACTTCTTAGGATTTGAAATTTCTGCCTCAAGTGTTTTGAGTTTTCCTCATTCACCTACACAAAGTTGTGAACCACTGAATTTCTTTTTAATAATATATCAATTAAAAGTAGAATATAGACTTTGTTATCATATAAGTTTTGAGTTTTCTTTTTAATAATATATCAATTAATTTAATTATAACCACCCAATTTATTGCCCTTGTCATTGTCATCATTATGATGATTAATTTTTAATTTTAATTTTTAAATGTCTTTCTTTATCATTCTATAATTTTGTAGTGTTTCATGGGTTGTGAAAACAAGTAGTGGTTGTTCTCATTCAATTTTCCACGAATTCCATTTTTTAACTCCATGATAAACAATTTGATGAATAAAAGAATTTGTTAATTACGCTAAAGGCGTTCGCTAAAGGCGTTCCCTATTTCAATTAAGTTGGTTGACTTTGACAATCGACAATTCACATTGTCTAAGTATGATGCAAGACGATTGAACCATTTACAATCGCTGATCTTTTTCGTCATTTTTTCATTTCGTTAAGTTGTGAAAAAAAAATAGAAGTTTCATAATATATTTTTCCTTGCAAAATCTATCTTTAATCGTCACATCATTGATAGTATGATACAATATGTGCAAAGTAAAGTTACGCTTCACAAGAAAGGCCAACCAATAAACCATGTCATTAAAACACATGACACAGATTGTCTTGCACATTTATTTTCATCGTCTTTTTGCATGTACATATTGTCTCTTGTGTTACACGTCACATGCTTACGCATAATTTTGTCCATATTATATGGTTTGTTGGTGCATTTTTATTTGTATAACTTGTGATTAGCTACCACCTAGAATGAGGAACCAAAACTCCAACAAGATAGGTGGGTTAATTGGTGGGAAAGAGCTATCACTCATTATACCTCTTTTATTTCATGAGTATGGTCAAAGAGCAACTACAAAACGAAGAAGGCTTAAAAAAATCTCAAATGGGCAACTTGTTTGTGGTAAACATCTCTACTTACTTCTAATCCCCATGACCTTTTAATCCAACAATTTGTTGCACATACTAAGCATTTACTTAGAAATTTGGTTTTTACAAAGGTACGAAGACACAAGTTCGTGCTCAAATTCAATGGATTAAAGATGGTGATCGAGGCTCCAAATTCTTCTTTCAATTTCTGAAACATCAACAAAATGAGAGTAGATATTTGCCATTAAATCTGTTGAAGGAACCCCTCCAAACAACCACTCGGACATCATGAAAACTCTTTTCAATTACTATAAACATATGTTTATTGATGAAAGAATAAATGACCCCCTAATCTCCATTATTGAAGATAGTGTGGTTGAGTGTATTCCTTGTAAATTTGTTGATGGTTAGAGTAATTTTCTTGACAAACCTCTCTTCATAGAAGATTTTGATGAAGCCCAAGTTATAATATGGATGTTGAGAAGAGCCCAGGAATGGATGGTCTGCTAGTTGAATTCTACAAAGCCTTATGGCCTTACATTTGTGATGACTTCTACTATGTGTATCTTGAAGGAATTGAGACTGGTTCTTTGGGACCCATTATTAACCAAGGCCTTCTCATCCCTAAAGGAAAGGATGAAGACATCATGGCTAGTTGGCATCCCATTACCTTGCTTAACACCTTTTATAAATCATAGCTAAGGCTATGGCTCGTAGAATAAAACCTATTACCCAAATGATAGTGTGACTAGAACAAATTGGATCCTTGACAATCTTGTGTTAGCCTAGGAGACTATTGAATGGGCCAAACAAATGTCCTAGGATGCTCTTATTGTCAAACTGCCCAGGGTGACACAATAACATCCTATGGAATAGATGGACATTGTTAGGCATTAAGAATTAAACTGAAATCACTTGATCCTATGCACTTAGAGTAGATTGGGTGTAACAATTATTAAATGCATAAGACAACTAAGAGAGGGGTAAATTAGTTGTATACTTTTAAAACATCAACAACCCTCATTAACATTTAGATCCACATTATCCCTTAAACCCTTATCCACCATTAAACCCTTAAGATGCATTAACAGAATGCAAACATGTAAAAGAGTAATGTAAACACATCAAACACATAAGAACACTAGATTTATGTAGAAAACCCAAGAAGGGAAAAACCATGATGAGGATTGGCTCACTAATATATGAATTGCAACGCTGAATATAATAAGGCTCACTGCCCAAAAAGATAAAGAAAGGCTTACTGCCAAAGGACTCATTGTCCAAAAGAAAGAAGAATAGAAGAAGGGGTGACTCAGTACCAATTTGAATTGTTAACAATGCATCTCTCATATGCTAAAGGTATAGTTCCATTGAAGCACAAACAACATATCAAATAGATTGAAATGTAGACACCTTCCACTCATTGTGTTAGGAAGTCATAGGCATTAAGGCTTGCATTCATATCAACACACTTGATCACTTTCACATTTTTTGCATCACTCACTCTGCTCTTAATCCACACAATAATTCTTCTTGCATTTATACCCTCCATGGCCTAAAACAATCTCAATTAGGTCGACCTCAAGGAATCGTATACACCTCAACTGTGCAACATCAAATAGGTTGGCACCAAACACTTTCACAATATAAATAAGTGAATCCAAACCACACCACTACTTAATTGGGACCCAAATCTATATCAGAATTCTTCTCAACACTTCCTCAAACAACAATTATCCTCCATAATTAGTGCTAGCACGCTAGGTTAGCCAAACTCTCACTAAAACTAACAAGCAACTCCAAACACACCTCTCAAGGTCTAGAAACATCTCACATACCACACAAAAACACTCCACAATATCCATACAACATCTCTAAATATTCTAGCATCATTTGAATATTTTGCACAACTACTGCAACAACCTAACACTCAAGAACACCTTCATTCTTTGCAACCAAACACATTGGCATAGACATCCAACACACCATACAAGTTTGTGGAACAACACAACACCTAAAACTTCAAGGGAAGGTAGATACAAACATTATAAGTACGTTCCCAGATTTGCAACACCAGACCCTTCACTATAGAGAAATGCAGAGTAGTCTCATTTCTCCTAGACACTTTGTTTTACCAAACAGACATACTATCAAACACATCGTCCACTATAGAATGATCCAAAACTTAAAAATCTAGATATATAACACCTTTGAACACCTCTAATCATCACATCCAAAATGCATGAGTATATCTTCAAGCATGAAGAAATGCAGAGCAAAAAACTGAACACCACTCTATCATAGTAAACTCTCTTTTATTCAAAATTTATCAAAAGCACTTGGAAACCAAGTGAATTAGCTTCATCAAAAACATTACTAACATCTATGTAACACATACAACATTTGCAAGATGCAACACTTTCAAATTACAACAATCTCCCCCAACACAAGTCCGACCAACAACCTCTACATTTATACAGAAGTAGGACATCACTAACAACACCAACATGTGTTGAAATCAATACCAACAACTCTAGACACATCATCAATACTAGTAGCATTCCAACACTCTCTTCATACAAGGGGTTGACATCAATGACAACACCCAAGCAACTCACAAACAAATCAAGCTTCCAATATCTCCAACCTTCCAACAATCACATTGTTATATGTTGGGAATAGGATGCCATTTAATTGCAATCCTAAACATATTTCATGTATTTCCTAAGTCCTTGGAAAGTGTTCCCAACATTAGGATTAGAAATAGATTAAATTCAAATGAAATGAACATGTAAATTGACATTTGTAATTATTCCTAAATGATAAGAACATGTAAGGGTGTCCAAGAAGAGCTCCTACAAAATAGGAGCACATGGGGCGCCCACATGGAAGGTGGAACCCACCTTGAGTTCAGTTAACTGTTTGGAGAAATATAACACTTTAGTAATGCATGTAAAGATCCTAGAAGTTAGGAATTGATATTTACATGAGTGGAGTTCAGTTCAGTTCAATTCAATTATGGTTCAATTATCTTTAGTTGCATGTTAGTTGACTTCAGTTGACTTCAGTTGCATGATAGATAACAAGTTGAATAGAGTTTTATCAGAGTTTATTGCAAGTTGTGAAGAAGGATTGTTGAAGGAAAAAGAAGAATTTCAATCAAGTTTGATACAATAATATTGTAATCTTGTTCTAAGGTTAAATAATACAAGCACTATTGATTCTCATGGTGGAGTTTTTTTTCCCGAAAGGGTTTCTCCACGTATATGTTGTGTCACTTCTATCTTCTTATCTCATTCTTCTACAATCTTCTATCTACTTCTACAACTGGTAAAATTGATCTAAATAGATAACCATATACAAATAATTTGTAATAAAAAACACTTAATTAGATCTACAATCTCATAGTTTTACAAGTTTTACAGCTACATAATTACCTCTATTTTCAACATTTGGTATCAGAGCTAATGGTTGGGTAGAGTTAGGGATGCCTATCTCTTAAAAGTTTGAAGGTTTTTTGGCTATAGTGGGAGCTTTTGCTATTGTGTTATTGCTGATTTTGTAAAAGAAGTGTGTTACAATGAGTTATACTTCTCGTTTAGATATTGAAAGATTCAATGGATCTAGTTAACATGGAAACTAAAAATGGAGGATCTCCTTGAAGAGAGAGATCAGTGGTTAGTTGTTTGTAATGAGACAAAGTCACCTACAAAGATGTCAGATGAGGATTGGGCTAAGCTTGATAAGAAAGCAAGAGGGACCATAAGATTATGTCTTGTTGATGTTGTTCTCTTGAATGTTTTAGATGAAACTACCACATATAAATTATGGAAGAGGATAAGTGATATCTATCAAACCAAAAGTTTTACTAATAAGTTGTATCTAAAAAGACAATTGTATTCTTTAAAGATGAAAGATAGTGATTCTGTTGCACATCATTTAAATGCTTTTAATTTGATTCTAAGTTAGTTAGCATCTGTAGATGTAAGCTAGAAGATGAAGATAAATGCATTTTGTTACTTTGTTCTTTACTAGAGTCTTGGGAAAATCTAATTGTTGCTATCAGTGGTAGTGGTGTAGATCCTAAGATGGACAATATAATTCCTACTCTCCTATCAAAGGAGATGAGGAGGAAGTCTAAAACAGAATCCCAAGATGCCTTGTTTGTAAGAGGTAGGCCTAAGGAAAGGGAACCTAAGGGAGACAAGAAAGGAAAGGGTAAGTCCAAAGTTTTGGAATCAAGGAACACTAAGAGGGGGGTGAATTAGTGTTCAGCAAAATTTAAACTTCAATTCAAATCATAAACCATTCACAACATTAATATTGAAATAAACAATTAGGCACATTAAAGGAACAATCAAAACACCATAACACGAAGATTTTTACGTGGAAACCCTATTAAGGGAAAAACCACGGTGGAGATTAATCCACAATTGATACTTTGTTAAAAGTATGAAGAAAAGGGGAATGCACATGCATTCAGGCACACTGTCTAGAGCTCACTGCTCAAAATAAGGAAGACTCACTACCTTACAAAATGTTTGGATTACAACAAAAGATTGAAATGAGAAGATAACATCTGCAAATGCCTGGTTTCAGTTCCAATGAAATTCATGTATCAAATTCTAGACCTTCTGTCAGTCTCTGCACTTAGCTATGCTTTGCCTTAATTCACTTCACAAGATCCTCTTCTGCACAAGCAAAAATTGCTCAATTGATCTTCTAATATTCACACACATCTCCTCTGCTCTATACACACACTCACACTTCAAAATGAATTACCTGAACTCGCATATATATCCGCTTGTGAGAATTCAATCGCTATATGTCGGCTTCAAACAAATTAAAATATTCTTCAAATGTCAGCTTAGATCATGAGCAATCTTCAATGCACATCCATATAAGTTAGCCATGACATAGCTAGGACCCAAAACAAAATGCTTGAACATAAAAACATTTAAAAAATTACTCCTTATACATCTGTGACACGCTACATTCACTAGGTCAACCACAATGAGCAAATAAGCAAAAAAATTATCTTGCTGGATCTCCTAACTCGTACACCAATTAATGCAACATCACAAAACTTGACAATAAGATAACATATATTCTTAACAATCTATCCTGAGGATCCACAACTCAAAATGATGGTCCGGTGAAGCATATAGATTGACATACTAACCAAATACCCTGTTCTTCATGCTTTCTGCCGGTAATACTTTGTTCTCTACTTTGCTTGCTGGTATGAGAAAATTCTGATCTGCGGACCAGAATAATGGCTTTAGTTGCCATCAATGACAACACTAAAAGTAATATTCCAACACAAAGGACGGTATAAAACTCCTGGTAAGAGTAAGGTAAAGTGTTGGAATTGTGGGAAACCTAGACATGTAAAGAAGGATTGTAAGAATAAGAAAAAGAGTTCTGATGCTTCTACAAAGAAATCCACAGATGACAGTAATGATGCATTGGTAATTTCATCTAATATTGTTTGTGATAACTCTTGGCTTATTGATTCAAGTTTCTCCTATCATATGACTCCTAACAAGGAGTGGTTCACTAAGTATACTACATATGATGGATGAAATGTCTTCTTTGGAGATAATAGAACAATAAAGGTTGTGGGAAAAGGAAAGGTAAAGTTGTGTTTTAGTGATGGTAGGGTTAAGACCCTTAATGATGTTTTACATATTCCAGGACTTGCTAGAAATCTACTTTCTGTCTCTAAGTTCAATGACTCTGGAATGCATGTGACATTTGAAAAAGGTGGTTGCAGATTGGTGAAAGGGAATATGGTGGTTGCTAAAGGATCTCAGATTGGGACTTTGTTTAAGCTTAAAACCTCCAATTTGAATAAATGAACCAATGTAACTGAAGCTGAAAATACATGTATGTTGTGGCACCATAGATTGGGCCACATTGGTAAAAAAGGTCTTAGGACCATTCTTAATAAGAAATTGGTTGACGTTATTCCTGATTATAATATTGGAAAAAAATATTTTTGTGAACATTGTGTGTTTGGAAAACAATCTAGATCTTCATTTCCTAATGGAACAAATAAAGCTAAAAGATTATTAGAGATTATTCATTCAGATGTAATGGGCCCTGCGGATATTGACTCTATTGGAAAATCTAGATATTATGTCACATTTATTGATGTCTCAACATACACTTGGATCTATTTTATGCATAACAAATCTGATGTGTTTAATACGTTTAAGGAATTTAAGGCTTTGGTTGAGAAACAATCAAATCATAAGATAAAAGTGTTGAGATTAGATAATGGTGGTGAATATTGTTCTAGAGAATTTGAAGATTATTGTAAGCATGCAAGAATTGTGAGATAGAAAACTACTCCATATACACCTCAACAACATGGAGTAGCAAAAAGGATGAACTGGACCTTAATGGAAAGAGCTAGGAGTATGTTGAGCAGTGCTAAGCTAGATCGGTGCCTTTGGGTCGAGGCTATAAGTATTTCTTTTTATTTAATCAATGGATCCCCTAGTTTATCTATTGAAGATAAAACTCCTTATGAAATGTGGTTAGGTAGGAAACTTGGTGTTCCACATTTAAGGATCTTTGGCTGTGAGGATTTTGTTCATGTGCCTAACGAAAAGCGATTTAAGTTCAATCCAAAAGCACAAAAATTCATATTCATAGGATATGGTGAAAATGTAAAAGGTTACAAGCTTTGGAATCCTCTAACCCAAAAAAATTACTTTATCTAGTGATGTGATTTTTAGGGAATTTAGAGCTTATTAAGGAGAAGAACAACCAAAGGAGAAGGATACTTCTCGAATAATGCATTTTGAGATAAATATTGAGAAGTAAGAAGAAGCACATGTTGAAGAAAAATTGGATGGATTGCATGAGGAGAGTTCACAGAGTTCCTCTGAGATAGATGCTCATGATGAGCATATCGAGGAACAAGAAGAACCCCCTTTGAGAAGATCCACGAGACAACGAAATCAAGTTGATAGGTATAGTCCACCTGATTTCCATTGTATATTTTCTTTGATGAGTACTAATGATGAACCTAGATCTTATAGGGAAGCTATGTCCTCAAATGAGAACAAGCTATGCATGAGGAAATGGATTCCTAGGATACTTGTGACACATGGGATCTTGAGAGTTTTCCCAAAGGAAGAAAGGCCATTAGATGTAAATGGATCTTTAAAAAGAAAATTGGAGCATATGATAATCTCGAAAGGTACAAGGCTAGATTAGTAGCCAAGGGCTACTCCCAAAGAGAGGGAGTTGACTTTAATGAAATATTCTCTCATGTTGCTAAATTAACTTCTATTAGATTCTTTTTATCTATTGTTGTTGTTATGATTTTGAGATAGAGCAAATGGATGTGAAAACCACTTTTTTGCATGGGGATCTTGATGAGGATATTTATATGAGGCAACCTAATGGTTTTGTTGTAAAAGGAAAAGAGGAATTGGTTTGCAGGTTAAAGAGATCTTTATATGGATTGGAACAATCACCAAGAATGTGGTACCAGAAGTTTGATGCTTTTGCATTGAAAATTGGTTATGTTAGGAGTGAGGAAGATCATTGTGTTTACATAAAAGTTATTGATGATCAAGTTTTAATTATTATCTTGTATGTTGATGGCATGGTGTTTATTGGTAACAATAAGGTAATGATCAAATAATTGAAAGCACATTTGAGATGAAAGATCTAGATGTTGCAAAATATATCCTTGGTATGGAGATCAACAGAGATAGAGGTAACATAAAGCTTTGCTTAAGTTAGAGAAATTATGTTGATACTATTTTGAAACATCTTAACATATAGGAGAGTAAACCAATTAATATTCCTTTACTAGTTGGAACGAAGTTAAGTTTAGACATGAGTCCTAAATCTGATTTTGATTATGAGGAAATGTTTGAAATTTTATATGCTAGTGCAGTTGGTAGTTTAATGTACGCAATGGTTTGTACAAGACCAAATATAGCCCAAGCAATGGGAGTTCTAAGTAGGTTTATGTCTAACCCTGGTAAAGAACATTGGACTTATGTTAAGAGTGTGTTTAGATATTTATGAGGTACTTTTGATTACTGTTTGATTTATCATGGTGCTAATGATATTGATATCATGCATAAATAATTGGACATATAGGGTTTTGTTGATTCAGATTGGGTAGGAGACCTGGACAGTCGAAGGTTGAAAAGTGGCTATGTGTTTACTTTGTTTGGAGCTATGGTTAGTTGGATGAGTAAGAGGCACTGTCCACCATAGAAGCATAGTACATGGCTGCTACACATGCCTCTAAAGAGGCAATTTGGTTACAAAGACTTGGGAAAGGTATTGGTTTTAATTGCAAGCAAATTAAACTTGAATGTGATAGTCAAAGTGCTATTTGTTTAGCCAAAAATCCTATGTATCATGCTCGTACCAATCATGTTGATGTTCAGTATCAATGCTGCAAATTATCTTACGAAACTAGTTCCTATAGATAAGTTCTCTTGGTGCAGGAAAGACATTGGCCTTGAGTCTTGTACTTGATTTATAATAATGATTCCAAGTTGTTTAGAATAATTGCAATGTATAATGTCAAGTAGGAGAATGTTGGGAATAGGATGCCATTTAATTGCAATCCTAAACATATTTCATGTATCTCCTAAGTCCTTGGAAAGTGTTCCCCAACACTAGGATTAGAAAGAGATTAAATTCGAATGAAATGAACATGTAAATTGAAAATTGTAATTATTCCTAAATGATAGGAACATGTGGGGACACCCAGGAAGAGCTCCTACAAAATAGGAGCACATGGGGCATCCACATGGAAAGTGGAACCCACCTTGCTTAAGTTAACTATTTGGTGGAAAGATAACACTTCAATAATGCATGTAAAGATCCTAGAAGTTAGGAATTGATATTTACATGAGTGGAGTTCAGTTTAGTTCAGTATCAATTCAATTCAGTTATGGTTTAGTTATCTTCAGTAGCATGTAGTTAGTTTTAGTTGAATGCTAGTTGACTTCAATTGACTTGGAATGCATGCTAATGTCTTGAGTCGCATGTCAGATAACAACTGATACATTCAGTTAAGTGGGGATGATCATTCATGCATAATGTTTGCATGAATTGATGGAGAGATATGTTTCAGTTAACAAAGATTGACTTGAACCCACCTTGGACGCCTAAGTTGAGGTCTTTGAGTTAACACGTTTTTCATGAGAAGATATTTACAAGGCTGAGTTAAGTGGGTCCATTCTTGGGAACCAACTTGAGGAGAAGCTTGGAAGATATTTTCTTGACCAACAATCAGTTAGGAGTTCAGTTTGGGGTGCCTAAATTGAGGAGACATTGGATTTGACTGCACATGTTACATGATGAGACTCTACTTGCACAAAATAGGTGTAGGTTTTTGAGAGGAGCTTCAAGCTCTTGTAATTGAGAATTCTTTGGAGTTTTCAATGCTCATTATTGTCTATTAATTGCAACAAGTTGAAGAGAGTTTTATCAGAGTTTATTGCAGGTTGCACGAAGAAGGATTGTTGAAGGCAAAAGATGCATTTCAATCAAGGATTGATACAATATTATTGTAATCTTTTTTGAAGGTTAAATAATACAAGCACTATTGATTATGGTGGTGGGTTTTTTTCCCAAAAGGGTTTCTCCACGTATATGTTGTGTCACTTCTATCTTCTTGTCTCGTAGTTTTACATGTTTTAAAGCTACATAATTACCTCCATTTTCAACATTATAGAACATAAATGTGTTGACATTCATAGACAATATAAGTTGAAAGCCTAGATATTGAGTTATGGGTGAGTGTGACAAACATTTACATTGGATACAATAGATAGGCATTCCTAGGCATAAAGAATATAATTGAAAATCCAATAGGTTGAGCACTTACAATAGAGTGATTGACATGGTAAAATCCTATATAACAAATAAGCATTGTTAGGCTTAAGAATTGAACTGAAATCACCTAATGTTATGCACTTAGAGAAGATTGGGTGTAACAATCACATTGTTACAAAACATAAATGCATTGGCATTCATAAACAGTATAAGTTGAAAGCCCAGATATTGAGTTACAGGTGAGTGTTACAAACATTTACGTTGTATACAACAAATTGGCATTCCAAGGCATAAAGAATATAAATGAAAAGCCAATAGGTTGAGCACTTACAACAGAGTGGGTGACATAATAACATCCTATAGAATAGATAGACACTATTAGGCTTAAGAATTGAACTGAATGCACTTGGTCTTATGCACTTAAAGCATATTCGATGTAACGATCACATTGTATTCAACAAAAATGTATCGACATTCATAAACAATATAAGTTGAAACCCCAAATATTGACTTATAGGTGAGTGGGTGACACATTTGCATTGGATACAATAGATTGGCATTCCCATGCATAAAGAATACAAATGAAAACCCAATAGGTTGAGCACTTACAACAGAGTGGGTGACATAATAACATCCCATAGAATAGACAATGTTAGGCTTAAGAATTGAACTAAAAGCACTTGGTCTTATGCACTTAGAGCACATTAGGTGTAACAATCACATTGTATTCAACAAAAATGCATTGACATTCATAAACAGCATAAGTTGAAACTCCAAATATTGAGTTATAGGTGTGTGGGTGACACATTTAGATTGCATACAACAGATTGGCATTCTCAAGCATAAATAATATAAATGAAAACCCAATAGGTTGAGCACTTATAGTGGAGTGGGTGACATAAATAACATCTTATAGAACATATAGTCACTATTAGGTTTAAGAATTAAACTAAAAGCACTTCGTCTTATGCACTTAAAGCAAATTTGGTGTAACAATCACAATGTAAATTCAACAAAAATGCATTTACATTCATAAACAATATAAGTTGAAACCCTATCTATATTGAGTTACAAGTGAGTGGGTGACATGTTTACATTGCATACAACAAATTGGAATTCCTACCTAGACATAAAAAAATATAAATGAAAACCTAATAGGTTGGGCACTTATAGTGGAGTGGGTGACACATTTACATCACATACAACAGATTGGCATTCCTAGGCATAAAGAAAATAAGTGAAAACCTAATAGGTTGATCACTTACAATGGAGTGGGTGACACAATAACATCCTATAGAATAGGCATAAAGAATGACTAGTAGTAGAATACCTGAAACTTTATAGTCTAATTTAGCTACTGCTTCTGTTTTTTTGTCACTACCTCCAAGAAAATTTAGATATGAATATCAAAGTGAGACATGCTAAATGGAAATTGGTAAAGATTGAGTAATGCATTTTTGAATTTGTAATTCTCTTTATATGTTCAATGTTGGTTTGGTATGGAGTCTTTAATTTTTGTCTTGCTTTTTGAAATTTGAAAATTTGTTTTGGTGCTTTCAATTGCAGATTTTGCATACATATTCATGGCATGCAATCCTTGTTTGCTTCCAAGGCAATTTTGGTGGCCTTACACAATTTTTTTGGCGATTGCAGGTGGCAATCGAGGAGAAGGCACTAGTAGTTGCACGGTGAAATTTGATTGATGGAAAACATGTGAATGATTGATTTTCCTTGAGTATTGTGTTGCTGGAGAAGTATGATAGGGGAATGGATTTGATTGGATTTGGTGATGGGACAAACTTGGTGCTTAGATGCTCATGTGGCATCAGTTCCTTCAAAATAGTGATGGTGATTTAATGTAGTGGGTGATATGTAAAGGGAGTGTGAGTTATACTATTTTTATATTTTGGCTACATGTTTTCAAGCTATGGGTCATACAAGAGCAACTTGGATTATATGTTGGTGGTGTCAGATGGGTTTTGAATATTCTCTAACATGTAAGACTATGAATAATTATTTGTTTTTGGGACAATATAAACCATTTATAAAACAATTTTTATTTGTACAATGATTGGACATATTTGGTTTATTTTATGGATAAAAATTGTTTTACAATTGGATATTAAGGTGCTTCATTGTGGGGCCCACTGAGGACTACTTCTATCCCCACTATTGGACCTCACTCTAGTATCGGGCCCTCTCCCCTACACTTGCTAAACACAATCATGTCTAAAATTTCATCTAAAAGGATGTTGAATAATTGGAAATTGATGCAAAAGTAAAGATGCTAGCTCTATTTGCGTGCAGAAAAACAATCTCTCAAATGTAGCACCTTTGTTTTTGTTGAACATAGACATAAGATTTCATAAACAAATATAAAAATACCAAAAGCATATTAGTATCTAATTGTATAACTAAATCCTAACCAAAAGATATACCCATCTTGAAAACCAAACTATTTGTCACTTATTTAATATAATCTTTTAAAATTTAATTCATTTTGTGTCACACTATTCGTTTGCGATGTTTGATCTTTAAAATAAAAAAACCAATAGTAATTGATGTATATTAACACTTAGTCTAATTTATGCCGAAGGCATATCCACTATGAACAAGAGCAAGCTAAGTGTACAAATCTACAGTAAGAGAAGACCTGGAGACGATTGAAAGTCTTCCCGTCGTTGATTCCATCTGCCACTTTTTACTGTTTCTCACGCATCTGCTTTTCACATTTTTTCCTTATTTATGTGGACTCATTTTCGCTATTTTTTGTTGCCGGACATAGTTGTAGGCTGTCTTCTATAGGTTGCAATAAATGTATTCCACACTATGTTGACTGGGCATTCATCTATTTGCAGTCTGAAGATTAATCAATTGGTTCAATGGTACATTGCACTTGTAAATTTCTTAATACCAATCAGTCTACAAGAGTAAGACCAACCATAGTCACAGTTTGCAATGTTGTGCCGCAGAGGAAGGCAAGGGTTTGTGCCATGGAGATTTGCTCATCCATATTAGGCGCCTCGTCCATCTGGGTTTGCCTAAAATTTAAGGGGATGGAGAGGTGGTCAACTCTAGTGTATGGCTACTTCGGAAGAAGAGACGGGCTTCTAGAGGTTTTGTCCTTGTGTCGACAATAGACATTTCTGCTATATCTTTTTGACTAGCTCTCATTGCTCTTGCTCAGCAAGTAATGTCTTTCCAGAAGCCTCAAGGATGTCAGAGGAGAAATGTCATCTGCATCATGCGAAAAGATATGGTTTTGTCTACTTTTCGAAGAAGTCAGAGATTTGGGCATTTTCCTTCCTCCTACATTGAAATATTTCAGAGAATTGTATGTTATCATGTAGAAAATTAAGTATTTGCTGGAGGACTGTGGTAGTGATGGGAGTTGTGTTTGGTTGTTTCTGTAAACGCAAGAAATTTCAAATCAATTTTATGAGTTGATACATGATATGGCCTCTGTGCTAGATATGCTTCCTTTGAGATTGTTGGATCTCTCACATGAGGCCAGGGAGCAAGTTGAGTTGCTTTGTGATCAGGCCAAGAGAGCCTTGAATTGTTTGTTGATAAGATCCAATTACACAATGGCTTTGACCAAATTATGTTCGACATAAAATAATGTTGTGGCACCAACAAACCATGTAAATACAAGGCAGTGACGACCATGGATGTGGTCTATGTGCTCAAGAGGCAGGGTAGGACTCTTTACGATTTTGGCAATTAAATGACGCTAAGATCCATAGCATCCAGATCCTTAATACTATATTAATACTATATGAATCTAGGGTCTACAAATTTAAAAGAAAGTATTTAGAAAACCATGTAAACCTAGGGTTTGAAAGAATTAAAATAAAAAACACAAAAAATATGATTTGAATCAAGAACTTACCAATTAGCAGTGAGCTAATTCTTGTCCTGTAAGGGTTTTTTTTGAAGGGTTTTTCTTCTCATTCAAAGATCACTGAGTGTTTACACAAATTTCCCAACATTTTTTGTGATGGTAAAACCAAGTGAATGCTCCCTCTAAATCTTCCATTCTATAATACGCTGGTTATTTCTAATCTTAACAGTGCAGAAGTGAGGGAAATTTAGAGCAAATTATTTCGTATTGATTTCACCAACCAAAGCCATCCAACCCATCCAAATCATTTGCTCGAAGTGTATGCTAGGTATCTAATTTGCATTAAAGCACAAAACAACGCATCAATGTACGAGGGATTGAAAAAGGAGAACGGTCCGAATGAGACAAATGCACATATATGATCAAACTGATTATCTCCAAGGGCTCTCAAAACTACTGATTTTAATTTTTAGCTTGGTCTTTTTCAAATTGGAGAGAGAGAAGGAGAGATAGGTAAGGATAGAAAAAAAGAGTAAGGGAGAGAGAGATAGAGAAAGGGGAAAAGATGAAAAGAGAGGAAAAGAGAGAAAGATAAATAGAGGAAGAGAGAAGGGAAGACAAATATAGGAGAGAGATGAAGAGAGATAATGAGAGTTAATGAGAAACATAGAGATAGAGAGGGAGATAGAGATAGAAAGAAATCTCTCTTTCTCTTCCATCTATATATATATATATATATATATCTCCCCATCTATACCTCTTCTAACTTATATATATCCCTTTCTCCACCTCTCTCTCTATATAACTCCCTATATCTTTCTATCCCTCTATTTCTCCCTCTCTCCCTATCACTCTATCATTCCATATCATCATCTCTGTAGATCTCTCTCTTATTAAATTCATCTCTCCCTCCTCTCCTACTCTATCTCTCTCTCTTGCTCACCTGAATGGGGTTTTGGAAGATCATTTGCGGGAGCAAAGCAACAAAGTGAAGAGGTGCTGAAAATAGTTTGGAAATCGAAGGGGGCCAAGATTTCTGTGTACAAGGAGAATACTCAAGTGTGTGTTGAAGTCAAGAAAGATAGAAAGCCTCCACTATTCTTTTGGATGAGCTTATGTAACCTTTACATGACCTCTTATTGTCGACACCATTTTCTTGTTACAAGATCAAATCTGGCATTACATCATACTGAGAGAAGTATAGCTCAGAGCCATTTCCATATGGGATTGTTGTACTTCCCCTGTTTGGTGCTGGCAAGTCAGCTTAGTGTTGAAAAATATGATAACAATAGATCGAATTCAAAAAGAAAGACAAATGACCTTAGATTGCTAATTAGATTCGAGTTCAGATAAGATAGCAAAAGCATCACACCTTTGCAGGCTTCAAACATAAATGCCAATATCCAACAGTGCATCGTGCCACAGACTTTCTTGCCCTCTAAAAATAACCTTTAAGTCTAAGAAAAATTTGTCTGCAATAGTGCTGCACCTTCTAAGGAGTCAATACTAGCTTGCAACAATCTAAATAGCCCTTTATGTGATAATATGATGTATATTCTCCTTTAGAATCTTGTTTTTCCCCCTTTTCCAATCTTGTTGGGGTTCCCCATGCGAAGAGCTCTCAATCACCTTCAGACCAAGTGGCAGACCATCACATTCTTCTTGCATCTACACATCATAAAATGCATAGAAAATTATTAAAGCACATCATAAATGAGTCTCAGAAAACAACAATTATTTAAAAAAAAAACCTCACCTCCTTTACTATATTTGCATCTGTATCGCTTGAAATTGACTTGTGTCCAAAAGCCTAAAAGCAAAAAAGTAATTGAGAGAGTTGTGTAGCAGGCATTGTGGGGATTATGAATTTGTCTCTGGTAGTTATAAAAGTTTTGTATCCTTGACCTTCAAATAATAAAATTTCCATAGATTTTTAGTGGAAAATATAACCAATAAATTAACTACTAAAAGAAACATTTGCTATCAACTGCACAATACAACAAAACCAGTAAATCAAAAGAGGGAAAATATAGAATAATAACACCATTTGTTATGTGCTAATTCATCTCTTTTTAAACACATACAACATTCAAGGAGAGAATATCCCATAATTCAATAATGGCTTAATAATGGTTTTGCCAAAGTTGCAATGAAATTGGCATTCTCAGCGTATACGCGCATGAATCTGCAATAGATTATTTTTTCCCTCGGTTTCACAATCCCTCATGGCATTTGTTTCATATTAAAAGTGATTAGAGAAGGACACGTTTAACTGGTAGAACAAGCTAACATTTCAAGCCGTTTGTTTTATGTATGGAAAACAATTTTTCACAACGTTTGAATTCTTCTAAACTACCTATCTTATTAACTTTACATGTTAACTTCAAATATTTATATAAAATATAGTTTCTTAAAAGTACATTGTCATATAAAATTATAGATTGGTGGATATATCTTATGTTTAAGAGTACTGTGTACTAGCAATTGCATCTTACCTTCTTATCTATCTTTCTCTTCCTCTATATCTCTCCTTATTTCTCTCCCACTCTCAATCACTATTCATATATTTCTACTTCTCTTTATTTTTCTCTCTCCCCTATCTCCCTCTCTCTATATCTCCTTATATATTTCTATCACTCTATCTTTCCATCTATATGTCTCTATATCTCTCTCCCTCTAGATCTCTCTATCTCTTGCTCTATCTCACTATCTCTCTCTTTATTGACTATCTACCTCTCTCCCCCTCTCTCTCCCTTTCCCTCTTCCTAGACCTCTATATCTATATATTATTTGCCTCTCTATCTCTATCTCTCCATATTTCTTCTTATCTCTCTCTTTCTCTACCTATCCCATTATCTCTCCCTCTCTCTATTCTCTCTATATATCCTTTCCATTTCTATTTTTATCTTTCTACCTCTCTTCTCGCCTTTATCCTCCCTTCTCTCCATACCACTCTCCTCCCATATCCATCTCCATCTCCACCTATATCTCTATCCTTAACTCCTCTCTCACACAATCTTCCCCTCTCTATCTCTCCCTCTTTCTATCACTATATCTCCCTCTCTCTTTATTGAAAATATAACATGACTCTCTTGGTAATGAAACCTAATTATCTTTTTGATTCAAAGGTTTTATTTTGGTCATATTTAGATCCCTATAAGTGGATACATATATTATTTGAAGCTCACACTTCTCCATTTAGACCTTTATTGTACAACCAACATTATTTGCTAAATGACCTACCAATTGACCTCGCATTCTATACAAACGTATGCAAAAAATAGACCAATTTTTTTTCTAATTGACTTTCCACACTTTCGGCGTACCTATTGCACACCAAGGTGCAATTGCTAGTATATAATTTTATTGCAAGAGAGGTCATGCATGATGTGGTCCTGATGAAGCGTCCCATATAAATCATTATATTGTGATTTAACCTCTCACCCAATTTATTGTCACGTCCCTGATGTAATGATGCACTAAGGGCTCTCACCGACCTTCTGTTTAATGAAGATTTCCAAAAACTCTCCAGCAGGAGACGGGAGGTGGGGGACATTTGACATAAACTCCTTCCTTGTAGATGCTTGCGGTCTTCCACACAGAACGTCTACGTGGACAAATCTGATGACGTACATGAAGGCCAAATCTATGCAAGTGATGATGAAGCATGTGCTGACGTGGAAATAAGGTTAAAATAAAGGTCAAATACTGACAAGGAACAAAGAAGAAGAAGCAGACGAAGAAGTGGATGCGTTTACAAGGAAGCACAAGATTTTTTAGCCTTTTGAATGAAAATATTAGTTGGGAGTCAAAATTTGCTTTCAGACCTGTGAGGCGAGGTATGTTTCAACTGCCTGAAAGTTGGTTTTCATGTGAGATAATTTCCGGCAAAGCAAACGTTTAAGATTAGCCCACGTAAAAAGAGAATTGCAACTACAGAGATAAGTTTGATGAATATAAATTCCTACTTGTTTGTCCCAAGCGTAACAAACAAAAGTAATTAAAATATCAATTAATATCAACATTGGTTTGGTCACATTCCAAAGCAGGGGAAAAGGCTTTTGGTTTCTTCGAGATATGGTGTACGATTGATTCCATAGTTTCTCGTAGAATAATGTGAATATTATCGTTGAAAGATCAATAGTATTGTAGAATACTGTGGATATTATCGTTGAAAATTCGATAGTATTGTAGAATACTGTGGATATTACTGTTGAAAGATCAGTAGTATTGGGTGGTTGGTTTTTCTGTCACGAATGACGTATCCATGAAAAATATACCTATACTTTTCTTGGAAAGCTAAACCTATTCAAATTAGGTGGGCATCACGGGCGGAAACATCCATGAAAGAAAAGTTGTTGTTGAATATAGACTTCTTAGAATTTGAAATTTCTGCCTCAAGTGTTCCGAGTTTTCCCCATTGACCTACATACAGGTTACAAAGTTGTAAACTGCTGAATTATTATATTTCAATTCAATAAACTTGTTTATGAGTTCATACAACAAAAGATTTAGACTTCTTATATTGTTGTTGGGTTTGTTTCTTCATTTTGTTGGATCTGTGTTTTCATAATATTTTTCTTATTAATAAGATATTAATCAATTTAATTATAATCATCCAATCTATTATTCTTGCCACTGTCATCATTATGATAGTTAATTTTTATTTTTAAATTTTAAATATTTTTTTCATCATTCTAAATTTTTTACATCGTTTCAAGGGTTGTGAAAATAAGCAAATGGTTTTTCTCATTCAGTCTCTCCACCAATTCCCTTTTTAACTCCATGACAAACAATTTGATGAATAAAAGACCCTGTTAATAAGCATTATTCCTATAGAAAATAAAATAAAATAAGGAAAAATAGGTCAATTTGATTACACAAAGATAGACCATGACATTTCATGAAATTGCATTAATAAACTAAGGCATTCATTTTTCTTATCTTGCAATGGCCAATTTACATTCCATGAAACTACATTTCTTTTAGACATTTTGTTAAATACCAAAATCTCCACATTTTGTACACATTTTGAGGCATTTTGTCAAAGTTCACGTCTTGTTTGTACTCCATTTTGGATATGTTAGTGTATGCTTTTATTTCTTGGTATAATTTTTTCTATACTTTTATTTAAACTTGCTTAGCTTAATAAAGTGGGTTTTAATGTGATTTAGATGAGTTTTCAACATCTTCCATGGGAGCTGCAATTTCCTATTTGTGGATACTTTTAGTATACTTTCCCTGGTTGTATTCCAACTTCTCACATAGTCTATATGCATTCATGTTTTTTGAGCTCTCTTAAAATTATTTTTCATTTAGGGACATTTGTATTTCTTGCATTTGATTCTAACTCTATAATGTTATTTTAATATTTGATAATTTATACTTATAGTTTAATAGTTTCTATTTTCTACACTATTTTTTATGTTTTCATCTATTTTATAGATTCTAACACGTTATCAAAGAAATTGGTATAGGGATAGATCTTCTAAGTTCTTGAGAGATTTAAGAGATTCATGAACGGGTAGAGGGCCTAATCACTTTGCATGCAAGTTTCTAAATCCTAGTATGCTCTTTCTCTTTGCATCTCCATATGACTTAGAGAAAAAAAATGGATAGAACTTTTTAACCTCTAGGTCTCAAACTCCACCAATTCCATTTCAACTCTATGATCAACAATCTCATGAATAAAAGAGCTTGCTACCTAGCATTATGGCTATAGAAAATAAAATAAAATAAGGAAAAATAGGTCTTTAATTACATAGAGACGCACCACTCCATTTCAGTAAAATATACATAAATAAGGCATTGATTTTGTGTATATATTGCAATGAGCGTGGTTAGAGTAAAATAGGTAATCACCTAGTTAATTAATTATTATGTCAAATTTTTACTTTATTACACTTAAGTTAAACTTAGGAGATATGCATTTTTAATTTTTAGGTCATGTATTTTTTTGTCTCATAATATAGGATGAGGATACTTGTCATTTAATTCACCTAGAGTTTTATCTAGGGTTTTTTTTTTTTGTTTTATTTCCATAAAGACTCATTATTGTACATTCAATCATTCATTTTATTTTTTTTATCAATACAATTCTCAAGGTTGAATAGCAAAGTCAATTATTATTTTTCTCTTTGTGATACATGTTTTGGTTCTAGGTGATTTCTGGGAGTTATGGGCTTCAACAATCAACTCCAACATGGTATTAGAAAACTAAATCTATGACTTTCCATCCTTTTTTTGAGTGATTCAAGCTCGAGAAAAAAATATGCATCATAGAGAAAAATAGACATCACCATTGCATGATCCAAAATGTCCAATAACCTAGGTAGAAATTCCTATCTAAATGCTCAAATCTAAGCAAGGAAAAATCAAAGCACATATTTTTGGGGCTTGTATATTTGAGCATCAAAATCTATACAAATGTAAGGATCCATACAAATATGTATATCATGATGGTGTTACAATCATCATCACTATATCATCGTACCTTGTCTATATCAAAATCTAGGTCATTGCACAAAAAATGGGAAAAAATACTAATTTACAATGACATAATTGATTTTTTCGTCAGTAATCATACTATTGTTGTGTAGGCTCATTAGGGTTGAATCATCATCGGGGTTTGAAAATGATCAGTCTTTTCTCTTATTAGCATTCCAACTTTGTTTCTTCTAGCACTAGGATTATGTAGGTATTTTGGAAATGCCTTGATCATATAAACAATTTGGAGCCAAAGTTTGGATCCCCAAAGGGTCTATATTCAATGAGTCGTGTGGGAGCGACATACCTTGAAATTGAGCTATCATCTCTCATTAAGTTGATGATTGAGTTTTAATTTTAATTTCTAAGTGTCTTCCTTTCAATACACTTGTATAGGGGAAAAATAGGGTAGACCCAAATGCATGAGCAAGAGGATGAACCACTAATTTTTCTAAGACCCTAAGCACTCCAATTATGCATAAAACAAGATGCAAATAACAATGAAAAATACTACCTAACTATTATAGCAACTATGGGGGAAGTTTTTAGAGCATAAAAAGCTATGTACGTAGTTAAAAAGTTGATGTTTTTGAACTATAGAGGAATCATTCGCCTTCAGTGGCGAATGGGTCCTTTTAAGGTTTCGAAAAACTAATTTCAAAGTCTTGTTCCTTGATGTATACACTCTCTAATTCCCTTTTATCAACTTCTGAAACTTTGTATGCAATTTTGTAGCTTTGATTATTTAATTTTGCACTTTGAATGATAACTTTTGCAACTTTGCAACGTTGACAATTTTGCTCCAAATCTTGCTCTTCAACCTGTAAATCTACAATCACACACTCAAGGGTAGAAAAAGTTGTTTGTTAGTGAATGGGGGTTTGCCTCAGTCAAACCCCTTGTAGGTAATCAAACCAAATGATGAAATGAAGCATGAAATATGAAATACACAATTGATGTGACCTTGGATGATGTCTTGTGAAACAAATCTACAAACCAACATGTAGTGGCCATGAAGAATATAGATCTTGGATCCTTGAATGTGATTTTAACAATGGTTGCAAGTAGATATTCAATGCTACATCCACTTCTTTAGCTCAACAACATGAATGCATGCATCAAACCCTTGATATGATGATATGACCTTGAATTACTGTAATAAACTCTTGAAATATGCCTTGAAATGCCTTATGAATGCTCTTGTAATGCTTTAATGCTTGATCAATTGAATGCTTGAAGGCTTAGAATGAATTTCTAGAATGCTTGTAAATTTTGCTAGTAGAAAAAAATGTGAATTAACCCCTTATTTATACTAAATTAAAAGATTAACGCTGCAATTCAAATGATTAAGGCCAACACCAGATCTAGAAAGAAACATTATTAAATTCCTCCCATAATGAAATTCAAAAAGAGGGGTCCCATTAAGGGAGGACCTATTCGCCACCTAGGGCGAATGGGTCCTGGATCAATTTTCTAGGACCTAACCTTGCCAAATGAAATATTTTGTTAATTAAATTATGAGTGTCAGGATAGATCTTTGGGAGGTGTCAAAATTAAGGCTTAAATTTGAATTAAAACAGGTTAATTACTCCAATTACCCACAGTTAATTCAAGACCACCTAGATAAGTGTGAAAGTGCCTTATAACACTTTACAACACTTAAACAAGGTATGTACATTATGTACATTTTATTCAAAAAGGGGACCATAAGGCTTAATTAAGCAAATACATCCTAGAAAAGTGTGAAAGTGCATTACAACACTTTACAACACCCTTTCCAAGGATCAATTAAGCCATTTTTTAGTCAAATAGAGGTCCTAGAATAGTTTGAATGTGTACAACACATTACAACACCACTCCAAGACATCATCAGTTAAATTTGAATGTCAATTATCAAACCAAGTAAGGAAAAAGGCTAATAAAAAGGCTACTTTTTCCATTACTACATTTTGCCCCCACTTTAGTGAGAGGATGGCCCCATGTCAAACTCACACTAAAGTAGACATCCAAGACACTTAAGTATGTAGCAATAACAAAGATACATGATCATACCCTATCAAAGGCCAAGATAAATAAACAAAAATAAAGGATCAAGCACAACCGTTTCAACGCAATGTGAGATGGGGTTGTTTTTCCATAACATATGTTGCTCACTTTGGGGTAGTGGAACCTCAGTCTGCCCACTAGGTGAGTTGTCCCAATGAAGTGGTTTAGTGAGAAAGTCATGGTTTGCAGTCAAGTCTACAATCATATCGATATTAGGTAACATAAAATCATCCTTAAGAGAAGCCTTATTAAGATCATGAAAGTCAATGCAAACATGAATACGATCGTCAGGTTTGCTAACATACATGATATTTGAGATCCAAGGTGAATAGTTGATTGGATGGATAAAGCTACTTTTAGTAACTTCTCTATCTTAGTTTTAACCAACAATGCGACCTTTAGATTCATCTTTCAAATTTTTCATTTGTTAGGCTTTGTAATTGGGAATAGGACGATATTGTGGACCACTATGGACTCATTAATACCAAGCATATCCTTATATGACCAAGCAAAGATATCAAGATTAGAATGTAATAGATCATAATGTTCTTCAATTTCCTTTGGAGAAAGGCACTTTCTAATCTTAATTACCTTTTTAGAGGATTCAAGGTCCATGAAGACTTCCATAGTATCCCCCTTGAGGAGAGGAATATGGTCTTTAGGGTGAGGTGTAGGAACACCATCATCCATGTTAGATAGAAGAGTCTCCTCATCCACATCCAAGACAAATTATCCAAAGTATGCTTGTTTATTGAAGCGATATGAGAGTCACTACTTATGGTGAAAAGAAGGGGGATTCGCTACTCATGAGCCTCTTGATTTCCAAGAGAATCCTAGGGAACAAACTACCCTAAACTACCTCAAGTTTTGTTTAATCAAACTAGAAGGCAGAATGAAGAAATTGCAAAGAATAGCTCGAAGGAAAAATATCAAGAAGGGTAACCAGACATACTACTTTAGAGACTGGAAGAGCAAGATACTAAGATATCTATCATAGAATGAGCATATCTTAGCCAAAGGACAAAAGTGTGGGAGTAGGACACCAACGCAAGAGCAGGACGCTAATGTGGCATGCTAGGGTCCTAGAGGCATGTTGGCATCCTAAATAAACAAAGTGCTAGCTAAACCTCTAGATAGAAATGCCACAGACCTACTAACTAGCTTAGATATGAGTTCTGTTTATCTAACTAGATTGACATAAAGCAGAAAATGCTAGAAATACACCAGGAAAATGGAGACCCAACTTACAAAGGGTCCTGCATTTTAGATCTTCCTCCAAGCTTTTCTTAGACAACCTATACACAAGATGAACAAGGGAAAATGTTGGGGATGTTTTGGGGCTTGCCGCAGTCAAACCCCCATTTTGGTGTTCCCACCTCCATAGACAGCTAGATAGATAGAGAAAATGGACACAAAGTAAACAAATACAAAGTGATAAAATCAAACCCTACTCAAGGAGGAGAACTTATATCACAAGATAAAGCTACAATAAGTTATCTATTTGTAAATAAACAAGAAGCAAGAGAGTGTTACCAATAGTTCATGACCCCCTCTTAACTTGATGGATGCACTGTTGATTGCTTGCAAGAGAGCTTTGGTTGTTGGAGGGACCTTCTAGTCTAGTATAGCTTTGTCATAGAAGCAAGATTGAGAAGAGAAGAGCAAAAGTGTAGAGGCAAAGGGAGAGAGTGAAGTGTTAGAATCCAAGAACTTGCAAAATGAGCTTACAAAGGAATGAGTTTTGTGTTGTTGCATGGGCAAGAGGATTGGTTACTCTCAAATTTTGACTGTAGGGACATGCGTTGTGAGCTAAAGATTCCAAGATTCCCCATTTCTAACTCAAAAAAATGTAGGGATGCTACTACGTTGCGCGAATGTCCAACTCATCATTTTTCAAGATATGAGGTGATAGATTGTCGTCGCTTCATCATTCATCCTTACGGAGTTGAAATAACAAAATTCTCCCATAAGGTTCTTGTCATAAATGCGGCTAGGTGCAATAAATGCAGGGGTCAAATGCACAAATATGAAATTGCCCCTAGGGTACAATTTTACAACATTACAGACTAAAAATAAATAAATTACATATATAAAAATATCAATTTAATATATTTGATTTAAGTACACTTAACATAAATAATTTTCTAATTATAAATAAAATTCCCATTCAAATTTACTATATTAAAATAAGTTCTCTTGTATTTTAAAAAACTTGACATCAATTTTGAAGGTAATTAATTTAGGTTATTTTACTATTGAACACATTTCTTTTCAAATTAAACTAAGTCAATTTTTCTAGTATAAGTGTAATGGTGGAATTTGTATACCTTTGCCATTTTTTATTTAGTTTAGTGCTTATTTTTAAATCTTACTCTATTGAGATAATGAGATTATATTTAGTCTTGTGAATAAATTATGCTGAGAGACATTACATAGTTGTATATGGGGGTTAGGGTTCAGGTTAGTGTTCAATTATGGTAAAGGTTCAATTAGGGTTGAGGATTAGGATTTGAGTTCAATTTAATTAGGGTTAAAAATTAATTAAGGTTACAATATAATTAGGGTTAGGGTATAATTATGGTAATTGTTAAAGTTAGGGTTAAGGTTTGAACAATATGAAAAATGGGGATGCTTTATAACCTAGGTCATAGAACACCACTATTCTCCAATTGCCATTCAAGGATGTCCTAGGAATCCAAATTGGATTGACTATCAACCTCGAAGGTGAGTCAATTCTCAACAAGGAAGACCTAGGAGAGGGGTTCTTTAAGCTTTAAGGGTTTCACTACCAAGCAAAAGCTTGGAAAAGACAACTTAACATTCAACTCACTAAACCTAGTAATGCAAGCTAAATAAATGATGCAAATGATGAAATTAAGAAACATGAAGTTATGATGTATGTACCTGGGAAGTCTAGAAATGTGATGAGGATTCTGGAAATGCAAAGAAGCTGTCAAAATCTGCTATGGAGGACTAAGACATCCTTGTACTATCTTATTAGTCTCGTTGCTATTTTTTGGGAGAAATGCGAAATCTTCGGATGTCGGAATAGGATCCAAAAGAATCTATGAAAAATTCCACTTGGAAGACTAATATGCCCTTGCTACCATCTTAGTCCTGATCTAAATTTCTAAAATTTCTGAAAGTGATCCTGAGGCTTGATGTTTGCACTTCCTTCTTCTCTGATCTTAGGTTTTGAAACTTTCATATCTAGCTTGTAGGTGAGTTTCCATGAAGATGACAAATTTGCAATGCAACTTTACAACTTTTCACTTCAAATGATCTCCAAGTCATCAATCTAAATCTACAATCATAAGCACACAAGAGAGGAAAAACTTGTTGATTGTTAGTAAATGGGGGTTTGCCTTGGTCAAACCCTTTGTTGGTAATTAAACCTTGAAATAGAATGAAATGGAGGAAAATGATGAATGAACAAAATATCATATTGCAACTCACCAAACCCTTGTAATAAGGTGCTGCAAATATGCTCGAAATGGCTGCAATGGATGTGGTTCTTGACTCTTGCTTGAAGGATGTAGATCTTGCATAAAACACTTGCTTGAATCATAAACCCTACATCACAATTGTTAGCACAATAACACACATGATGCAACAATATCCTTGATATGATGCTTGAATCTTGATGATGGCTCCAAATGCTTGATGAAATGCTCTTGAATGCTTTCTTGAAATTGTTAGAATACTTATATATCTTGTTATATGAAAATGAGAGAATGAACCTTGTATTTATACTTATCCATGCTTAATATCCCGAAATTACACCACAACAAGCTGACATATGAATTCATTAATTGAAGGAGGCTAAATCCTGCCAAAATTTTAAATTAAATCTTGAAAATACCTTAAGGGAGATCTTAGTCTTGAGGCATGAAACTTGGGGCACAGAATCCAAAAAGGGGCCCATTTAAGGCACACTTGAAATCAGGGTCCCAATACCTTTGGGGGACAAAGACACCCTAGGTGTCTTATTAGTCCTAGTCCAAAAATCAAGGACACACATCCATAATCATTAAATTATCATTTCCCTTTGATGTTTGTTGGGATTAGCCATAAAAAGATATAGTTTATTAGGCTTGTGGATACAAAATAGGACCAATTAAGACATAAATAAGGATAAACAAAGCAAGGTGGGCCCAAACAAGTGTGAAAATGCAAGGGTATGCATTTTCCTACGCTATAATGTTCAATTAGACTTAGGGTTTAATTAGGGTTATAATTTGATTAGGGTTAGAGTTTAATTAAGCTTAAGGTTCAATTTGGATTATGATTAGGGTTTATTTAGGGTTATTGTTAATGTTAGGGTTAAGGTTCAATTAGGGATATGGCTCAAATAGGATTTAGGGTTCAATTAGGGGAAGGGTTAGGGTTCAATTAGGTTTAGGGTTTAGGTAAAATTAGGATTAAGGTTCAATTAGGGTTCAATTGGGGTTAAGGTTGGGGTTATTTGATAAATATTTGGGTTAGGGTGAGTTTTGGGGTTCAAATAGGGTTGGTGTTCAGTTAAGGTTCAATTAGGGTTAGGGTTAGGGTTAGATTCAGTTAGCGTAAGAGGTAGTGCTCAATTACGTGTAGGGTCTAATTTTAGTAATGGTTAAGGCTAGGGTTAGGGTTCAATTAGGGTTAAACTTGATATTACCTAGGGTTAGGTTCAGGGTTCAAATATATAATTAGGGCTAGGCTTGCACTTGGGGTTCAATTTAGTGTTCAATTAAGGTTAAAGGGTTCATTTAGGGTTATGATTTAATTCAAGTTCAGGGTTAGGGCTAGAGTCCAATAATCATAATTTAATTAGGGTTAGGGTTATTGTTAGGGTTCAATTAGAGTTAAGGTTAAATTTGGATTACAATTAGGGTTTAATTAGTGTTACTATTAGGTTGAGGGTTAAGGTTCAATTAAGGTTGCCCAGGGTCCAATTAGGCTTATAGTTTAATTAGAGTTACAATTCAATTAAGGTTTATGGTTAGAGTTCAATTAGAGTTTGATTGGGGTTTAATTAGGTTTATGGTTAGTATTAGGGTTAGGGTTAGTGTTATATTTAAGGTTAGTTTTAGTGTTTAATTAGGGTTAGGTTTATAGTTCAATTAGTTTTTAAATAATGTGTAATTAGGGTTAGGGTTAGTGTTAGTACTAGGGATAGTTTAGGCTTAGGGTTCAATCAAGGTTAGGGTTAGTATTAGGGTTAGGGTAAATATTAGGGATAAGTTAGGGTTAGGTTTAGGGTTCAATTAGTAATAGGGTTAAAATATTAGGGTTAGGGTTAGGGTTAGAGTTTATGTAAAAGTAGGGTTAGAGTACAATTAGGTTTATAATTCAATTAGAATTAGGGTTATAGTTTGAAGACTAGGAATCAATTTAAATGCAAGAATCATGAACAACAACCACACAACTGTTAGATTCAATTGAAATATCCTAATCTAGAGTATGTGCAGGATCATCATGGAAAAAACATGCCCTTATGTGGCAATGAAAATTCAGAAAAATTAGAGTTAGGCAACT
The DNA here is from genome assembly GCA_007258455.2 of Sequoia sempervirens. NCBI lineage: Eukaryota > Viridiplantae > Streptophyta > Pinopsida > Cupressales > Cupressaceae > Sequoia > Sequoia sempervirens. Next base: position 45,571 of record VDFB02084645.1, read on the forward strand.
TGATGTAAAAATTTGAATAAGTTATCTATATTATTTCAAAAATATATAAGAATAGAATATGTGCCAAATTGAATGTAGTTTCTAAACTACTAGGTTTATTTTTTAAAAAAATCTATCTGGTGAAAATTTGAAATTTCAATGTAGTAGTACTTAGATTTCAGGGAAAAAATGAGAAGTAGGTGTTTGTCTAACGACCCTAACCACAATAAAATGATAATATTTTTTTTATAAGATTTTAGATATAAGTAGAGGACTCATGTCCGAATGTGATTAAAAAATATAAAAACTCATATGTCAAAATGCTAAAACATCAAAAGTACCATTTCATCAGGCATATGTGCCATTTCAGACGATCAAAGCACTCAGATTCTTGCTTAGAGCCCTGTGACTTGATAAATATTTAGAGATAGGGAACAATATGACGCTTTCAGTAGATTCTTGCTTTAAACTAGTTTAATCGTTGAATCTTTGATATAATGTCTTATTAAGAAGTGTTATTTTACTCATACTTATTCCACACTTATAGCAACATCGAGGCATTGCACATGTATATGGATTCCTTTGGCTCCAAAATGCACCAGACATGGATAAACTTGATTGGGACGACAGTGCAGCAGTTGAACAGGCAAGAACATTCTTTTCAAGACAAATATGTCAGTGCTTGGAATCCTCGCGCTGCATCTTGCAGAAACAACACGGTATATCGATCTCTACTAGACGATCCATGCTTGCTAGACACATCCAAGATATTTTCTACAAGCCCCTCTCATGACTATGAAGAGATAATCAACCGTTTCTAGAGGCACACAAAATATAGAGAGGGGACATGCTTACGAAAGAAGGGGAAAAAACTAGAGTGCTGATACAAAGCTCCATGGAAAGAACAAATTATATCTACCTTATCACATGACAACAATGGGAAAAAACAATATGAACCTACAAGGAATGATGATAGGTTAAACATACACAATCCATAAATGATTTCAATATGGAGAGCCAACATAGATTGCCAACCTGTCATCTCATGGACACTTGTTTTGAAATACATTACCAAATATGCATCAAAAGTAGAGCAAGCATCTAAGACTTGTATTGATATGTTAGAAAGAATATCTACAACCCAAAAAATAGATGATCCAACCCTTGCAACATAGCAAAAATTCATGACAGAAGTTGTGGTAGAGCGTGATATTGGAGCACAAGAAACATGCCATATGCTTCAAAAATTGCCACTTGTTGTTTGTAATCGACCTTTTACATCTTTGAATGTTGGACGGAAAATGTTCCATCGAATAATGAGAGGAACAGATGAAAGACACCTACAACCTATTTACCTTCATTCCTACATTAATCGACCTCTAGAATTGGATGCAATAACCCTACTTGAATATGCACGATCTTTCTCCTATTTTGCAAGTTGCAAGGGATGCAAGTGGAAAGAAAGAAAGGTAAAAGTGATTGTCAATGTTTTCCCAAAGTTCTATAGCATCCCAAAGGAGGGTTCAAACCAATTTCAAACATTTTGTTGGAGCGAGTTACTACTGTACAAACACTTCTGAAGCTTGGAAATCGACATAGGGCTCACTAATGATACAATAATTGCAAATTGGAAGCAAATGAGTGCATCCAAATATGAGGTATGGCATGTCACTCGCACCATCCGATTGGAAGGAAGCATCGAGGATGAAGAACCAAACAACGATATTGAGATGGACACAAGGGACATAATAGAAATGAATGAATGGGAATTACTTTCACAGATGGGCCCCTCAAACAATGTAAGCCTAAATGAACTTGAGCTGCTTGGTAGGCGCGAGTTTGATAGCAACTACATATGGGATCAATTTGCAATGCCCCAAGAGCTTCATGCAATTGCCACACAATTCATAAACATGGAAAAAGCATGCAGCCATGAAAGGCATGTTCCAAGTAAGTATGATGTCCCAGACTATACATTATCGCCCAAACAAAAACTAGCACTCACACATATTATTGACCACAACAAACATCACTCAGATGAACCATTGCACATGATTGTTCAAGGAACAATAGGTATAGGAAAATCCTACTTGATTGCTCACATAAGAAAAGCACTCAAGAGTAATAATCTGCACCAACAGAGCCAGCTGCTCACATTAGCTCCTACAGGGGTTGCATTTAATATACATGAATCAACTATACATTCAATGCTTCAAATTCATGTCAAAGAAATGTACTCACTGCAAGGCCAAGCATTAACAACATTTCAGTAAGAGATGGAACACATAAGATATATGTTGATTGATGAGATGAGCTTCATAGGACCAAAGTTACTCTTGAAGATAGATGTGAGGCTACGTGAGGCCTTCCCACATCGACAACGTCTATGTTTCGGTGGGGTATCAATAATACTGATCGGTGACCTTGCACAGCTACCGCCTATAATGGAAAAGTCTATATACACATCACACTCACATGCAAACACACTCTGGGGCCAGTTCATGACCATTGTCACCATGGAAACGGTCTTTTGTCAAGAAGGCGAGACTCCAGGAAAAAGACACTTTCGTCAAATGTTGTAAAACATACGAAACAAATAAGCAACACAAGCGGATTGAAAACTTCTAATGACATGCACAAATAAGCATCTCACCTCTAGCGAAAAAGAACAGTTCAACAATTCAATGCACTTGTTTGCTACCAATGATTTAGTTAGACTGCACAATAGAAGAATGTTAAAATTGTTGAACCGTCCAATTGCAATAAGTACTGCAACCAACACCAGGACCGAAGCAGATAATGCAACTACTGATGAACAAATTGAAAAGCAAGTATTGCTTTGTAGAGGGTAACACATCATGCTCACAACCAACATATATACACAAGTAGGACTTGTAAATGGAGCTCTAGGTGAAGTTGTTGAGATAGTTTACATCCCTGGTTCCAAACCACCAGACGTTCTGATGTATGTTGTAGCAAGGATTGATAATTATAGTGGGCCACCATGGAATGAAGATGACCCCAAAAGTATAATGATAATACCTGTATCATTGGGTAGTCACAAGTAGATTATGCTCACAATGACATGGGCTACTACCATACGCAAATCCCAAGGCTTGGAGCTAAACAAAGCAACTATCAACATTGGGAAAATAGAACAACAAGGACTAACATTTACAACTATATCTAGAGTGAAATGGTTGAACGGCCTTCACATTCAGCCAATGTTCTCCTTTGAGAGATACTTAAAAATGCAAAACCATCCATACACAATTATGAGGAAAGAAGAGGAAGCTCTATTACAATTGTCTCTAATAAGAGAAGGTACACAACTCTTATCCCTTTCTCCCTCACATCTCTCCTAGTTATTGTCGGATCATCAATTCCTCTTTTACAAATTTCCCTTTTGTAGACATCTACTATAGATCGTGACAAAATAAGCTACAAGGACAAGAGATCAAGACTCAAGCATACATTTCACTCAAAGGCATCGACGTCATCAACAGTTTTAGCATATTCATGTGCTTATGGTAATTTTGTAATTATATTGGCAAAAGATAGTTTCCACTAATAGTAGTACGATAAATTGAATACATAGAAATCATTGTACAAGTCAACAAATAATGATCGCATCTAACCATTCTCTTGCTTTTCCTCTACAGGCCTTGAAGACAAATGGAATATATCATAGCCCTACATCGTCAACCACCAACAATTGTATTATCCATAACCAATCCCTTACATTTGCGCTCTTGATGTCTCACAAAATAGTTTTTGTACAAAATTATTCAAAAATATTTTGACTTGTCATAAAACAATTTTTGTATATCATTAACTACCAAAAACTGTACTTGGTCCAATCGACCTTAAATGTTGCAGGAATTCTTCAATTATACATAATATATTATGTTGTTCACCCATTTAGCATATTATACAGCTTCAAATTAAGTTCCATGTGTTCATATTCAACTCTACTCGCATCCCATCACCAAGTTGACTTTTACTATGAATAGTTAGTCTTCAAAAAAGCTATTTGCACATTTCTCATGTGATTTTCCCCTCTTCGTCCTCCAATGCATTGCCATAGTATATCCTTCTATCGGCGTAACCATTGCACCTTGTTGGGGTGCAAGCGCTAGTATTGTAATATGTTGAGATTTATAAGAATCTTTCAATATTCATTAGATGACACACTATGCCACTTGCAAATGTGTGTAAGATGTGTAAGAGCATCTATGTCATGAGAGATATCTAAGAGTGTTTATAACATTGTAAGATATGAAACAGATTCTATAATTTGTGTAAGAGTATTTAAGAACATGTACTTGAGGGGAGTTACATAATGGATTAGGTGGAACATCATTGACCAATTAATAATAGTATGTGTAAGAATATCTTATGAGATGTGAATGGACCAAATTGGAGCACCTAAGTTTCCTGAGAGAAATATTTAACCTTGGGTTTTACATACTTTTCTTGGAATGTGGACTTATCGCAATGAGGCATGAGAATTTGAGGAGACTAACTTAGGCACCTAAATTGGAGCCTTATTTTTTTACCATGGTTTTGAAAACCATTGGTGATTTCCTAGATCAATTTTGGCTAATATTAGATTTTCAAGATGGGGTTTATACATGGTGAGTTCAAAGCATAGTTATGTTGTCAATTTGACTCTGAAAGAGAGAGTTGAAGAGATCATATACCTCTTATTAAGAGCTCTACAACTCTGAGTGTGTTTTTAATCATGTTATTGTAGATACATTTATTGAGTGCATTTCGGAAGCTTGTTCTTTCCCTTTACAAGATTTACATTATGGTATATCATTTTGTTGTTTATTGTGTGTGTTGTGTATTTGTTAATTATTATCTAGATCAATACTTAATGAATATTTTCTCAAATTGGATTAGTGTTGGACCTATGTGGTTTCCTTTCATTTGGTATCAAAGCATGGCCAGCTTGTTAGATGTTTGGGAATAGGTTATTATATATTGGTCATTGTTTTAGTGCGAGCTCTACATAGGTGATCTTATTTTTCAAGCAACGCCACTAACTTTGAGCTTTGGAAGCTCAAAATGGATAACCTTCTCACATACATAGATCTATAGGTTATAGTTTATGATTATAAACCCTCTACCATAAAATATGAAGAATGGGTTGTGCTTGATAGGAAGGCAAGAAGCTTGGTTTGGATTTGACTTTCAAATTCAATGATCTCGAATGTGTATGTGAAGAATAGTACTAAGGGTTTAAGAGAAAAAGGTGGAGCTTTGTACTAAACTAGGTCCCTAGTGAATAATTTTCTCTTATAGATGAAGTTGTATTCCTTAAGTATGGCATATGGAGATTCAGTGACAAAGAACCTAATTGAGTTCAACATTGTTATTAGTTTGTTAATCTCAAGTTATGTGAGGAGGACCAATGTATTATCTTGTTGTGTTCATTGTGATATTCATTGCACAACCTTCTGATGGAAATTGATAGTATGGTCTCTAAGTTAAAGATTTATGAGGTGGTTGGTACCTAATTATTCAAACAAATGAGGGGGTAATGTCAATATATTATAGATGAATTGATCATTAGATATTTTTCAAAGGAAAAAGGTGAGAAAAAAAAGAAAGGTAGATCTAAAACCTCTAAAAAATATAAGGTGAAGTGTTGGGATTAAAAAGGTATTCGACACATTAAGAGATAGTAAAAGAAAAAGAAAGCTAGAAAAAATAAAGAAAATAGATTTGATGAGATTTCTTCCATGAAATCAAATTCCTCATATGATGAATATGAAGATTTATTTTTAGGCATCATCATATACACATACATGTAGTTATACATAGATGATTAATTAAGGAGCATCTATTGAACATGCACCGAAATACTGAGAGGGGGATGAATTAGTATTCAATTAAATTTCAAACCCTTTGGAGCAAACTGGAACTTAAACTTTACAACACATGCAATAACACGAAAGATATAAACAATGCACAACACTAGATGTATGTGGAAAACCCCAAAGGGAAAAAACCACAATGAGAAAAGTTGTTAGGAGCTACTATCCTAATCCAACGTCATCAATGAATCATAGTTACAACTTTGTTTTATGGCTGCAACCCAAGGAAGCTACTACTTCTATAAAGGTTTTAGGGTCACTCCCAAGGAAGCTACAACTCCCTACAAACTTTGTTTTAGGGCTTCAACTCAAGGAAGCAACTACTTCTTGAACTGAGAACAAACTAAAAAAATATTACAACATGACAGTCTTTCTACTACCTACATCTGACAATGATGCTCAATCCTTTTGATGATTACAATTCTACTTTTTCCCTTCCTTTTTTATGATTGCAATTATGCTTTGACAACTTCAACAACTTCTTCAGTTGTTTTCTTTACAGCTTACTGACTCACTACCTTCAACCTTCAAGAAGCTTTTCCTTTGGCTTGTTGCCTCCAACAATCAGTTAGGAACACTCTTCACTTCTTCTCTGTCACAAAAATGTCTTCAAGATGAATCTGACTAAGATCTATCACTTTTGCTCTTTCTCCTTCAGTTGCACATCATAATGCATTACACATCCTTGAATCACCTCTTACAATCACATTCGCAATCACACCACACTCCCACCTCCTAGATCAACTAGGTTTACAATACATATTAATGTTTGTGTGTGTGTGTGTGTGTGATAATGCATTGATTACATTACATGTTAGCCAAAAACAAAGGATATTACATTTACAAGTCGTCCAAAAATCAAACAACATGAAACGTGTAGAGGGAAAGCCCTAAAAAGAACTACACGCAACACCAGGAAGGGGAACACACCTTACAAATTCTAACACACACTTAACTTGGTCCCAAAAATTCTTCACAACATTGGCCTTCAATGAACAACATATGCACGCTTCACACATTTGAAATAGGTCGGCCTTAAGCAAGAGAACATGAAACTTGTAGCACGTCGGCCATTACAACTTGGTGGTATTCATGAAAGATTAAACATTACTTGCACTTATCCCAAATGAGTCAGCATGACCCATACAACACCTTCAAACACTTATTGAACTTCATGCAACCAAGAATTCTTGGCGCACACCTTCAACATGCCCTAGTCGAACATGCAAAAGAATAACCCAACAAAATCTTCATTCTAGACCACAAATTATTTTGGAGAAAGTAGAAAACATCTTACAGAGAAACAGGAAACATCTTACAGAGCAACAGGAAACATCACAAGATATTCAAGAACACTCTCCACCAGCTGATTCACCACTACATACAACAAGTTAGCGCAAGCCAATAGACATTGAAACTAGCCAGTAGACAATATAGTCCTACACTCTGTCACTTACAAATTTCTCTATGGAAGGAATAATGAAATGAAAACTTGGATAACACCTTCCCAACATGTTGAACTTAACTTCTAAACTGCATAACCACATATGTAAATGCAAAGGAATGCAAATCCAAACTTTGCACCTCTATGAGCATCCTCACAGAACCAACACTGTCATGAAACTGTCACTTGTAAAACACTTTTTTGGTAATCCAAACAACATGAAACTTGGATCACACATGCACTAAAAAAATATGAATGTATCTTTCAAATCATAGGAGCACAACACTAATAGTAGAGAAATGTGGAGCATCTCATAGAGACTCTGGCAACCAACTAGCCATACTGCAATTCACTTTTGACATTAGCAACCAAACTGTAACAACCTCTAACATACTTCTGAAAACAATGATAGCAAGACACACACCTTACTTGCACTTTTGAAATCAATGACAACCATACTGCAACAATCTCCCCCTTTGGCATTGGTGGCAAAACCAATCTAACATGCACTCTTCTCCCCCTTTGACATCAAGGACAAAGGGCAACTCTTTCTTCCCCCCGAGAGCACAAAATCTCCCCCTAAGGTGCACATATTATCCTCTTCAACCTTCTCCCCCTTGATATACATACACTCCTTGAAGTAACTAATGAGCTCCCTTATCAACAACAACCACTACCTACTCCCCTGAGAGGTAGCCACCATTAGTCCAAGAATAAGGATATGGCATGAATTACCCCCTAGATAGATGCACCAACTATGCATCTAGCAAGAAGGAGGGGAAATTACCCCTAACTTCTATCGGAGATACTTAAAAGTATCCTTTGCAAGTTCCTTTGTGAAGATATCTAAAATCTGATCCTTTGTAGAAACATAAAAATTCACTTCTTTGTTTGCAAGCTTCTCTCTTAGAAAGTGATACCTAATTGATATATGTTTGGTTCTAGAATGCATCACTAGATTCTTGTAAATATTGATATCACTTGTGTTATCACACAAAATAAGAATAGGCTCATCATATTGTATCTTGATATCCTTCAAAGTTTGCTTCATCCATGAAACTCTTGTACAACAAGATGTTGCAACAATATACTCTGCCTCTGCAGTTGATAAGGATATTGAATCTTGTTTCTTATTGTTCCATGAAACCAATCTACTTCCTAAAAAGAAAGCATCACTACTTGTACTTCTCCTATCATCCACACAACCAACCCAGTCAACATCAGTGTAAGCACTCAGACCAAAGTCGTTACCTTTAGGATACCATAAGCCATAATCCAAAGTACTCTTCAAGTATTTGAAGATTCTTTTGACTTCCTTCAATGAGTTTCTTTAGGATTAGCTCAATATCTTGCAACTAGATATGCCACACACATGATATCAGGTCTTGAATTAGTTAAATATAATCGACTTCCAATCTTAGATCTATATAGCTTCTTATTAGCCAAGGGAGACTCATCATCTTTACTCAAATGATAAATAGTAACCATGGGAGTACTAATTGGTTTTTTATCTTCCATACCAAACTTCTTCAACATTTCCTTGACATACTTTGCTTGACAAATAAAAATACCATCATTCAGCTGAGCAATTTCAAGACCAAGAAAGAAAGATAACTCACCAATCATAGACATCTCAAATTCTTTTGCATCTCTTTAGCAAATATATTACACATCTCATCATTACCACCAAAGATTATGTCATCCACATACACAAAAACTATCATGATTCTCTCATCCTCAATGTTGAAGTAAACATTATTATTTTTGATACCTTTCTTGAATGCTTGTTTAAGCAAGTACTTATCCAACCTTGCATACCATGCTCTAGGAGCTTGTTTCAGACCATACAATGCCTTTTTGAGTCTACACACCATGTTTGGTTCTTCTAACAACTAAAATCCACCAGGTTTTTCTATGTACACTTCTTCTAAATCTCCATTCAAGAAAGTTGGCTTGAGATCCATTTGATAAAATTTAAAGTCCTTGTAGGCAGAAAAAGCAAGAAACAATCAAATAGCTTCCATTCTTGCTACCGAAGCAAAATTCTCCTCAAAATCAATGCCTTCTACCTACGAATAGCCTTTACAAACCAATCTTGCCTTGTTTCTTACAACAACTCCTTCCTCATTCAATTTATTCCTAAAAACCCACTCTGTACCTATCACATTTTTGTTTGCAGGCTTTGGAACCAATTCCCAAGTCTAATTCTTCTCAACCTGATTCATCTCCTCTTCCACTAATTTCATCCATCCTTCATCCTTGCTAGCATCAACAAAAATTTTAGGTTCTACCTTTGATAACAACAAAGGTTCACTTGTTCACTTGCCTTTGCAAGCCTTCTTTTAGTTAGCACTCCTTCATTCTTTATAAATGAATATTTTAAAATATAAACACAATAAAAATATTTATGATACAAATTTCAAACTTAGTACAAATGTACATTGTAGAAAGTACGATCAATAAATGCAAGTAGGAATTGTATAATTATGCCACAACTACGTACCAAGTGAACTGCAAAACCAAGGGAATCAATCATTGGTTGATTTGTCTATTATCATCCTCATTGGGAAAAATGATGAATGATCCAAGTTTCACAACATCAAACAAGAAAGGAAACCATGAAAATCACACAACACAACCAAACCAACAAGCTCAACCTTAAAGTGACTCAGACTCATGAAGTTTACCCCTCTTGAGAATAAAGAAATTCAAGGGAATGCCATCATCACCTTCTCCTTCTACCCAACCATTATTATTGTCATCCTTACTTCCTTTGAATTGACTTATAAATGTATCAAACACAAGACTTAGAAAAATATAGAATAAATTAATTAAGTTCTAGGAAAATATTCTATCCAACCTACCTATCAAGAGCTATTGAAAAAGGAGAGTGAAGCCTTGTGGTCCCATGGAGAGTACATGCAACAATTTTATGTGTAGGTCAATAACTACACTTGTATTTTGTAAATAAAATAAATAAATTAACATGTTCGAAGTTGTTGCAAACTCTTAGTATCCCATTACTAGTTGGGGCTAAGATAGCTATACTAATTATATATTATTTGACTTCTTTGCAATAAACAATCAAATTAAATTATGAATAGGTCATACCAGAACTTTCATATGTAAACAACTTTTTGTGCATAGTAGGGAGAACACAAAGACTAGTGAGGAGCAACTATGAGCCCCTCTGCTAAATTATGAATGTCATTTTAAATTATCTTTGTTTAGTAAGTATTTATTTTTTTAAATAAGGTGGTTTTATTTTCCACTCTTATTAAGTGGGTGGTTTGTCATTCAGAGCATTAATATAGTTTTGTGAATGGGAAGACGTCATGTTGAATTCAAATCTTTGAGCCATTTCTAGGTTGTATGCAACCCCAACACATTATTGGAGCATAGGCCTAGTTGCTTTAAGAGTTTTTCCATGCAATACTAATTTTAAATCATGTATTCTATGGAATAAAGTAAGAGCATGAATGGGTTTTGTAGAGAGTAATCATAGTTGTTTTGAGCCTTGCGAAAAGGCAACTACTACTACTAAATGATTGATGGCCATGAACTTTACATAGTATTCAGAGATTTGTTAAGAAAGAGACAAGATTTGGTAGAGCTATAATGTTTGGCATAGTTTAGACTTAAGGATTATTGGATTCTATTATATATACAAGTATAATTGATAAACTCATTGTACTATAAAAATAACGCATTTGCTCATTATATTGTAGTTTATTGTAATTTCTAAAATGCAAATCTTGGAGTCGTCTCACAACCAATGCCCTCTAGCTTAAACTTTATGATTGCTACCAAAGGTTAGCCAATAGAATAACCTCTTTCCCACCACTGAGGCCCTATGGTTTGCAATTTTTGCCAACCAATGGAATTTCATAGCCATTGAAAATAAAACTTTTACTCAAAGTATTATATTGCCTTCAAAAGTTCAACAATAGCAATGATTTAATGGTTCTTATTATCTAGACTGGGCAAATTTCCACACCTCAAGGACAATCGAGAAAGCACACCAAACTAAAATGGAAGCACTTGTTAAGAGTATAATATTTTCTAGGTTGCTAAGATAAAAAAAAAATGCTTTGAAATTTGATGATAGTCCATTATATCCAAAGAAATAGGAGTGAATAAGCTAAAGTACATAGTGCTTGTAGGGATACTCCTCCAAAGTGTTGTTCTAAAATGCAAATAGAGTTTTTGGGGCCTATTAAGAGAGATTGAAGATGGACTTAAATCATAATATTTCTTCTTTAATGCAACTAATATTTTGTACAACTAGTATGGACACAAATATGGCTTAAGATAAGACTAAAGAAGCTAAGGCTCATAGACATTAGCTATGTCAAAATGACACCAAGAAGAAACAATATCATGCAGTTTTTTGCAGTGAAAAATCGCTAAAAGCTTTTAAAGGTGCATAAAAAATAGATTATAAGAGACTCTTTGTGTGTGTTGCAATAGAAAACAACACTAGGAGGAAAACTCTAGATGATTGCAGACAACAAGAGATAAATGCCAAACTATGTAAATTTTTCACATATATAAGACTTGAATCAAATTTTTAGAGAGAGAATTTTTATTTGCAATTATATAAACCTAATACTTTAAGAATACACTTGCTAGACACAATCATGTCTACAATTGCTTCTAAAAGGATGTTGAATCATTGGAAATTGATGCAAAAAGTTATATTTGTTTGTGGAAAGATGATCTCCCAAGTGTAGCGCCCATGTTTTTGTTGAACATAAACATGCGGTTTCATAAATGAATATAATAATTTCAAAAGCATGTCGATATCTAATTACACCACTAAATCTTAACCAAGTAACCAACCATATGAAAGGATGTACCCATCCAAAAAAACCAAATTATTTGTCACTTATTTAACACCTTTTAAAATTTAAATAATTTTGTTTGCCTTCCCATGTTTGATTTTTAAAATATAATCAACACTTGGTACACTTACAAGACATTGCTAATATTATTTAGCTATATAATTTAATAGCAAGAGAGGTCATGCATGATGTGGTCTTGATGGATACATCCCATATAAATCATTATTATATTGTGATTTAACGTCTCCCCGAATTTATTGTTGACGTCCCTTGATGTAATGATGCCCGCGAAGCATTAAGCGCTCTCACCGACCTTCTGTTTAATGACAGATTTTTAAAACTCTCCAGCAGGAGACGGAGGTGGGGGACATTTGACATAAACTCCTTCCTTGTAGATGCTTGCAGTCTTCCACAGCAGGACGTCTACGTGGACAAATCTGATGACGTGAATGTGATTACAGGTGAAGGCAACAGCCAGCGTGGCGACGATGCGGAAGCATGCGCTGACGTGGACATGGGAAAAATGGAGGTCAACTACCGCGAAGGAACAAAGAAGAATTGGATGTTAAAGATCAATAGTATTGTAGAATACTGTGGATATTACTGTTGAAAGATCGTAGTATTGGCAGTTGATTTTTCTGCCATCAAAAATCTACTTATATTTTTCTACTCATATCAGGTGGGCATCACGGGCGGAAACACCCATGAAAGCAAAGCTTTTGTTGAATATAGACTTCTTAGGATTTGAAATTTCTGCCTCAAGTGTTTTGAGTTTTCCTCATTCACCTACATACAGGTTACAAAGTTGTGAACCACTGAATTTCTTTTTAATAATATATCAATTAAAAGTAGAATATAGACTTTGTTATCATATAAGTTTTGAGTTTTCTTTTTAATAATATATCAATTAATTTAATTATAACCACCCAATTTATTGCCCTTGTCATTGTCATCATTATGATGATTAATTTTTAATTTTAATTTTTAAATGTCTTTCTTTATCATTCTATAATTTTGTAGTGTTTCATGGGTTGTGAAAACAAGTAGTGGTTGTTCTCATTCAATTTTCCACGAATTCCATTTTTTAACTCCATGATAAACAATTTGATGAATAAAAGAATTTGTTAATTACGCTAAAGGCGTTCCCTATTTCAATTAAGTTGGTTGACTTTGACAATCGACAATTCACATTATCTAAGTATGATACAAGACGATTGAACCATTTAAAATCGTCGATCTTTTTCGTCATTTTTTTATTTCATTAAGTTGTGAAAAAAAAAAATAGAAGTTTCATAATATAGTTTTCCTTGCAAAATCTATCTTTAATTGTCACATCATTGATAGTACGATACAATACGTGCAAAGTAAAGTTACGCTTCACAAAAAAGGCCAACCAATAAACCACGTCATTAAAACACATGACACGGATTGTCTTGCACATTTATTTTCATCGCCTTTTTGCATGTACGTATTTTCTCTTGTGTTACACATCACATGCTTATGCATAATTTTGTCCATATTATATGATTTGTTGGTGCATTTTTATTTGTATAACTTGTGATTAGTTACCACCTAGAATGAGGAACCAAAACCCCAACAAGATAGGTGGGTTAATTGGTGGGAAAGAGTTATCACTCATTATACCTCTTTTATTTCGTGAGTATGGTCAAAGAGCAACTACAAAATGAAGAAGGCTTGAAAAAATCTCAATGGGCAACTTGTTTGTGGTATACATCTCTACTTACTTCTAATCCCCATGACCTTTTAATCCAACAATTTGTTGCACATACTAAGTATTTACTTAGAAATTTGGTTTTTACAAAGGTACGAAGACACAAGTTCATGCTCAAATTCAATGGATTAAAGATGGTGACTGAGGCTCCAAATTCTTCTTTCAATTTCTGAAACATCAACAAAATGAGTAGATATGTGCCATTAAATTTGTTGATGGAACCCCTCTAAACAACGACTCGGACATCATGAAAACTCTTTTGGAGTACTATAAACATCTGTTTATTGATGAAAGAATAAATGACCCCCTAATCTCCATTATTGAAAATAGTGTGGTTGAGTGTATTCCATGTAAAATTGTTCATGATTAAAGTAATTTTCTTGACAAACCTCTCTTCATAGAAGAATTTGATGAAGCCCAAGTTATAACATGGATGTTGAGAAGAGCCTAGGAATAGATGGTCTGCTAGTTGAATTCTACAAAGCCTTATGGCCTTACATTTGTGAAGACTTCTACTACATGTGTATCTTGAAGGAATTGAGACTGGTTCTTTGGGATCCATTATTAACCAAGGCCTTATCAAGCTCATCCCTAAAGGAAAGGATGAAGACATCATGGTTAGTTGGCATCCCATTACCTTGCTTAACACTTTTTATAAATCATAGCTAAGACTATGGCTCGTAGAATAAAACCTATTACCCAAATGATAGTGCGACTAGAACAAATTGGATCCTTGGCAAGAAGATTTATCCTTGCAAATCTTGTGTTATCCTGGGAGACTACTGAATGGGCCGAACAAACATCCTAGGATGCTCTTATTGTCATACTGCCCGGGGTAACACAATAACATCCTATAGAATAGATAGACATTGTTAGGCATTAAGAATTAAACTGAAATCACTTGATCTTATGCACTTAGAGTAGATTGGGTGTAACAATTGTTAAATGCATAAGACAACTGAGAGAGGGGTAAATTAGTTGTATACTTTTAAAACATAAAGAACCCTCATTAACATTCAGATCCACATTATCCCTTAAACCCTTATCCACCATTAAACCCTGAAGATGCATTAATAGAATGCAAACATGTAAAGCAGTAATGTAAACACATCAAACACATAAGAATACCAGATTTATGTGGAAAACCAAAGAAGGGAAAAACCACGATGAGGATTTGCTCACTAATATATGAATTGCAACACCAAATATAATAAGGCTCACTGCCCAAAAAGATAAAGAAAGGCTTACTGCCAAAGGACTCATTGTCCAGAAGAAAAAAGAATAGAAGAAGGGGTGACTCAATACTAATTTGAATTGTTAACAATGCATCTCTCATATGCTAAAGGTATAGTTCCATTGAAGCACATACAACACATCAAATAGATTGAAATGTAGACACCTTCTGCTCATTGTGTTAGGAAGTCATAGGCATTAAGGCTTTGCATTCATATCAACACACTTGATCACTTTCAAATTTTTTGCATCACTCACTTTTCTCTTAATCCACACAATAATTCTTCAAGCATTTATACCCTCCATGACTTAAAACAATCTCAATTATGTTGGTGTAATTAATTATTAATTACACTTTGCATAAGTTTACTTAGGCATTATTTATTTCCTAAGTTTTAGGATCTTATCTTTATCTTATCGAGCTATCTTGTTGCTCAAGATAAGATTAGGTTTGCATCTTTGCTTTTATAAAGCAAATCATTATCTTGTAATTAATTGAATTCCTGAATAATTAAGTTGCACATCTTTTTTGCAACCTCTCTTGCTTTTTTGATTTCTCTTCTGTGGAAGGCTTTTCTGGCTTGCAAATCAGATCTTGGCAATTCTAACATGGTATCAGAGCCTCGATTCGCAGCCCCTTCTCAGCATTTTTGGAGGATTTCGTTGCAGAGCTCGTTCAGAGTCCCTCGAGGGTTTCAATCCTTGAGTACATTTATGCAGCATCTTGGATCAGATCGGGGTTTTCCGTTGGATTCAGAGCGCTGGAAAAAGTCAGAAATGGCTTTCGTTTTATTCATTTTCATCACCGATTGCCAGATCTGCGAGGGTTGTAAGATCGGTGATTTATCTGTTAGATCTGGGGGTTGCCTGATTTTCGGAGCACCTTGGGCCCAAACGGACCTCGCCGTTGGATTCACAGCGCCCAAAAACCCCCATTTTCATATAAAGCATGTCCGATTTGGACACAGTTGTCCGGAGATGCAAAATTTTTTTGCCCAGGGCCGTACGGCCCCCAGGTACAGTTTCCGAGGCACGGAATCGAAAAAAATTCAAAAAAATCATTTAAAAAATCACAAATTTTCATTGAAAATCAGCGCCGCCCGTTCAAATAGGTTGAGCCACCCGGCGGCCACCGGGCGGCCACCAGGCGGCCGCCGGTGCACCACCGCCGCCGGTGGCTCCCCCTTCCTCCGCCGCCGGTCTGTGAATTCAGCCCCCGCGGGCCCATATTGCATAGCACCGGTCCTTTGGAGGACCGGGGGCTACTCCCAGCCCCCTTCTACGCCCCAGCTCCTGCGGTGGTCACATGGGTGACCAGGAGCTTCAGATCCAGACCCTGCCGCCAGCCCCCTGGTCCGCCCAGGCGACCAGGGGCTTATTTTTTTTAGCCCCTGAGGGCTTCTGGGGGCCAAATCGCACATTTTTGGAGCACATTCACGGAAATGATCATAACTTTCACATACGGTGTCCTTTTTTTGCAAACGAGATATCGCCGGAAAGCTGTTTCCAAGCTCTACGCATTGGTGCTGGTGAAATTTTCTGTTTTTTCATTTTTGATGCCTTTTTCTGCCTCGGAAGTCAGATGTTGCCATTTTCACTCGGGACCCATATCTTTTGACTCGCTTATCCGATTTTCGCGATTTTTGCGGTGTTGGAAAGCTGGTTTCGGCCTCTATACAGATCTGAGGTCATTTCCAGAAAATGTATAACTTATTTTAGGCATGCATTCATTTTTGTTTCGTGTGCTAGGTTTGCATTTTCACTCATGTTTCTGTATTGTTTTGCATTATCTCCTTATGCAATCATTGGGTATTGTAATAAATGAACTGATATAAAGTTCCATTCAGGGGGGTTTCATGCATAATAATCTGATTAGAGTGTTTTTTTCACTTTGATCCCATATTCCATCTTGTTTTGATGGCAACTCACATGAGTCTATCTGGTCTCTTAGTTTCTTTTGGCCACATTTCTTGTCTTGCTTGACACATGTCGGATTCATTGGTTCACACTTCAGATTGAGAGCCTATGGTTAATGATCCACATTGGATCCATCTCAATTTGAGGGCCATTTTTTTGTGGTTATTGTTCCAGAGTCTATTTTTGGTACTCCTTCCCATGGAAGAGTTTCAGTCACAGTTTGGCATCGGCATCGAGATACATGGTTTCCAGATTTTGTCATCATTATGGGTTCATCTTTTTCATCTATTGCTTCATAGATTCCAGAGTTGTTCCCGTTTGGAGTTTTCGAGTGTTCCGTGGCATCGGGTCTACATTGCTTTATCATGATTCCTTGAGTCAATGGTGACTCATCCGGTTTCATAGTATCAGAAGAATTTTCCTTTTGCCTATATCAAGTTCCAGTGTTACTCTACAGAGTTCTTCCAGTGATTCTTCGCAGCAGTTCATCTCACTGAGGGGGGTTTCTCTCTCTTTGCATTTGTACATGAGTACCTGATCAGGCCTTGTTGCCGGGACTCATATTTGCATAATAATCTAGTTCTCCCTAAGTTGCACTTATGGGGGGGTGTTGGTGTAATTAATTATTAATTACACTTTGCATAAGTTTACTTAGGCATTATTTATTTCCTAAGTTTTAGGATCTTATCTTTATCTTATCGAGCTATCTTGTTGCTCAAGATAAGATTAGGTTTGCATCTTTGCTTTTATAAAGCAAATCATTATCTTGTAATTAATTGAATTCCTGAATAATTAAGTTGCACATCTTTTTTGCAACCTCTCTTGCTTTTTTGATTTCTCTTCTGTGGAAGGCTTTTCTGGCTTGCAAATCAGATCTTGGCAATTCTAACAGGTTGACCTCAAGGAATCGTATACACCTCAACTGTGCAACATCGAATAGGTCGGCACCAAACACTTTCACAATATAAAGAAGTGAATCCAAACCGCACCACTACTTAATTGTGACCCAAATCTATATCAAAATGCTTCTCAATACTTCCTCAAACAACAATTACCTCCATAATTAGCACTGCACGCTAGGTTAACCAAACTTGCATTAACACTAACAAGCGACTCCAAACACAGCTCTCAAGGTCTAGAAACATCTCACATACCACACAAAAACACTCCACAATATCCATACAACATCTCAGAATATTCTAGCATCATTTGAATATTTTGCACAGCTACTGTAACAACCTAAAACTTAAGAACACCTTCATTCTTTGCAACCAAACACATTGGCATAGACATCCAACACACCATACAAGTTTGTGGAACAACACAACACCTAAAACTTCAAGGGAAGGTAGATACAAACATTATAAGCACGTTCCCAGATCTACAACACCAAACCCTTCACTGTAGAGAAATGCAAAGCAATCTCATTTCTCCTAGACACCTTGTTTTACCAAACAGACATACTGTAAAACACATTGTCCACTACAGAATGATCCAAAACCTAAAAATCTGGATATAACACCTTTGAACACCTCTAATCATCACATCCAAACCGCATGAGTATATCTTCAAGCATGAGAAATGCAGAGCAAAAAATTAAACACCACTCTATCATAGTAAACTCTCTTTTATTCAAAATTTATCAAAATAACTTGGAAACCAAGTGAACTAGCTTCATCAAAAACATTACTAACATCTCTGCAACACATACAACATCTACAAGATGCAACACTTTCCAATTGCAACAATCTCCCCCAACACAAGTCCGACCAACAACCTCTACATTTATACAGAAGTAGGACATCACTAACAACACCAAAATGTGTTGAAATCAATAGGTCAACAACTCTAGACACATCATCAATACTAGTAGCATTCCAACACTCTCTTCATACAAGGGTTTGACATCAATGACAACACCCAAGCAACTCACAAACAAATCAAGCTTCCAATATCTCCAACCTTCCAACAATCACATTGTTATATGTTGGGAATAGGATGCCATTTAATTGCAATCCTAAACATATTTCATGTATCTCCTAAGTCCTTGGAAATTGTTCCCCAACACTAGGATTAGAAATAGATTAAATTCAAATGAAATGAACATGTAAATTGACATTTGTAATTATTCCTAAATGATAGGAACATGTGGGGATGCCCAGGAAGAGCTCCTACAAAATAGGAGCACATGGGGCGCCCACATGGAAGGTGGAACCCACCTTGCTTAAGTTAACTATTTGGAGGAAATATAACACTCCAATAATGCATGTAAAGATCCTAGAAGTTAGGAATTGATATTTACATGAGTGGAGTTCAGTTCAGTTCAATTCAATATCAGTTCAATTCAGTTCAGTTATGGTTTAGTTATCTTCAGTAGCATGTAGTTAGTTTCAGTTGAATGCTAGTTGACTTCAGTTGACTTGGAATGCATGGTAATGACTTGAGTCGCATGACAGATAACAACTGATACATTCAGTTAAGTGGGGATGATCAATCATGCATAATGTTTGTATGAATTGATGGAGAGATATGTTTCAATTAACAAAGATTGGCTTGAACCCACCTTGGGCGCCTAAGTTGAGATCTTTGAGTTAACACCTTTTGCATGAGAAGATATTTATAAGGCTAAGTTAAGTGGGCCCATTCTTGGGCACCAACTTTGAGGAGAAGCTTGGAAGATAATTTTCCTGACCAACAATCAGGTAGGAGTTCAATTTGGGGCGCCTAAATTGAGGAGACATTAGATTTGACTGAACATGTTACATGATGAAACTCTACTTGCACAAAATAGGCGTAGGTTTTTGAGAGGAGCTTCAAGCTCTTGTAATTGGGAATTCTTTGGAGTTTTCAATGCTCATTATTGTCTATTAATTGCAACATGTAGAAGAGAGTTTTTTCAGAGTTTATTGCAAGTTGTGAAGAAGGATTGTTGAAGGCAAAAGAAGCATTTCAATCAAGGATTGATACAATATTATTATTTAATCTTTTTCAAAGGTTAAATAATACAAGCACTATTGATTATGGTGGTGGAGTTTTTTCCCAAAAGGGTTTCTCCATGTATATGTTGTGTCACTACTATCTTCTTGTCTCATAGTTTTACAAGTTTTAAAGCTACATAATTACCTCCATTTTCAACATTATAGAACACAAATGTGTTGACATTCATAGACAATATAAGTTGAAAGCCCAAATATTGAGTTACGGGTGAGCGTGACAAACATTTACATTGCATACAATAGATAGGCATTCCCAGGCATAACGAATATAATTGAAAACCCAATAGGTTGAGCACTTACAATAGAGTGATTGACATAGTAAAATCCTATAGAACATATAGGCATTGTTAGGCTTAAGAATTGAACTGAAATCACCTGATCTTATGCACTTAGAGAAGATTGGGTGTAACAATCACATTGTTACAAAACATAAATGCATTGGCATTCATAAACAGTATAAGTTGAAAGCCTAAATATTGAGTTACAGGTGAGTGTTACAAAAATTTACGTTGTGTACAATAGATTGGCATTCCTAGGAATAAAGAATAGAAATGAAAATCCAATAGGTTGAGCACTTACAACAGAGTGGGTGACATAATAACATCCTATAGAATAGATAGACACTATTAGGCTTAAGAATTGAACTGAATGCACTTGGTCTTATGCACTTAAAGCACATTCGGTGTAACAATCACATTGTATTCAACAAAAATGTATTGACATTCATAAACAATATAAGTTGAAACCCCAAATATTGAGTTATAGGTGAGTGGGTGACACATTTGCATTGCATACAATAGATTGGCATTCCCATGCATAAAGAATATAAATGAAAACCCAATAGGTTGAGCACTTACAACAGAGTGGGTGACATAATAACATCCCATAGAATAGACAATGTTAGGCTTAAGAATTGAACTGAAAGCACTTGGTCTTATGCACTTAGAGCACATTAGGTGTAACAATCACATTGTATTCAATAGAAATGCATTGACATTCATAAACAGTATAAGTTGAAACCCCAGATATTGAGTTATAGGTGTGTGGGTGACACATTTACATTGCATACAATAGATTGGCATTCTCAAGCATAAAGAATATAAATGAAAACCTAATAGGTTGAGCACTTATAGTGGAGTGGGTGACATAAATAACATCTTATAGAATAAATAGGCACTATTAGGCTTAAGAATTGAACTTAAAGCACTTCGTCTTATGCACTTAAATCAGATTCAGTGTAACAATCACAATGAATTCAACAAAAATGCATTAACATTCATAAACAGTATAAGTTGAAACCCTTGATATTGAGTTACAAGTGAGTGGGTGACATGTTTACATTGCATACAACAAATTAGAATTCCTACTTAGGAATAAAAAATATAAATGAAAACCTAATAGGTTGGGCACTTATAGTGGAGTGGGTGACACATTTACATCACATACAACAGATTGGCATTCCTAGGCATAAAGAAAATAAGTGAAAACCTAATAGGTTGATCACTTACAACGGAGTGGGTGACATAATAACATCGTATAGAATAGATAAGCATTGGTAGGCATTGAAAATAGAACTAAAATCACTTGATCTTATGCACTTAGAGCAGATTGAGTGTAACTAGATCACATTGTACATCAAAAATGCATTGACATTGATAAACAATTTTAGTTGAAACCCCATATATTGAGTTGTAGGTCACTATGATGAACATTTCCATCACATACAACAAATTGGCATTCTTAGGCACAAAGAATATAAATGAAAAACCTAATATAAACAATATCAAGTTGAAACCTCGAATATTGAGTTACAAGTTTGTGAAAAACATTTGCGTAACATACAACAAATTGGCATTCATAGGCATAAAGAATGACTAGTAGTAGAATACCTGAAACTTTATAGTCTAATTTAGCTACTGCTTATGTTTTTTTGTCACTACCTCCAAGAAAATTTAGATATGAATATCAAAGTGAGACATGCTAAATGGAAATTGGTAAAGATTGAGTAATGCATTTTTGAATTTGTAATTCTCTTTATATGTTCAATGTTGGTTTGGTATGGAGTCTTTAATTTTTGTCTTGCTTTTTGAAATTTGAAAATTTGTTTTGGTGCTTTCAATTGCAGATTTTGCATACATATTCATGGCATGAAATCCTTGTTTGCTTCCAAGGCAATTTTGGTGGCCTTACACAATTTTTTTGGCGATTGCAGGTGGCAATCGAGGAGAAGGCACTAGTAGTTGCACGATGAAATTTGACTGATGGAAAACATGTGAATGATTGATTTTCCTTGAGTATTGTGTTACTGGAGAAGTATGATAGGGGAATGGGTTTGATTGGATTTGGTGATGGGACAAACTTGGTGCTTAGATGCTCAGGTGACATCAATTCCTTCAAAATAGTGATGGTGATGTAATGTAGTGGGTGATATGTAAAGGGAGTGTGAGTTATACTATTTTTATATTTTGGCTACATGTTTTCAAGCTATGGGTCATACAAGAGCAACTTGGATTATATGTTGGTGGTGTCAGATGGGTTTTGAATATTCTCTAACATGTAAGATTGTGAATAATTATTTGTTTTTGGGACAATATAAACCATTTATAAAACAATTTTTATTTGTACAATGATTGGACATATTTGGTTTATTTTATGTATAAAAATTGTTTTACAATTGGATATTAAGGTGCTCCACTATGGGGCCCACTGAGGACTACTTCTATCCCCACTATTGGACCTCACTCCAGTATCGGGCCCTCTCCCCTACACTTGCTAAACACAATCATGTCTAAAATTGCATCTAAAAGGATGTTGAATAATTGGAATTGATGCAAAAGTAAAGATACTAGCTCTATTTGTGTGGGGAAAAACAATCTCTCAAATGTAGCACCCTTGTTTTTGTTGAATATAGACACAAGATTTCATAAACAAATGTAAAAATGCCAAAAGCATATTAGTATCTAATTGTACAACTAAATCCTAACCAGAGGATATACCCATCTTGAAAACCAAACTATTTGTCACTTATTTAATACAATCTTTTAAAATTTGATTCATTTTGTGTCACGCTATTCGCTTGCGATGTTTGATCTTTAAAATACAAAAACCAATAATAATTGATGTATATTAACACTTAGTCTAATATATAATTTTATTGCAAGAGAGGTTCCGATGAATCCGTGCCATATACCTAAATCATTATATTGTGATTTAACCTCGACGAGTCTTTACTCGAGGACGACTACACAAATTTATTGTCACCGTCTCTTGATGTGGATGCACTGAGGGCTCTCACCAACCCCCTGTAGATGCTTGCGGTCTTCCGCACCAGAACGTCTACGTGCACAAATCTGATGACATACATGTGAAGGCCGAAACTAGCGTGGCGATGATGTGGAAGCATGTGCTGACGTGGAAATAGGGAAAAATGAAGGTCAAATACTACGAAGGAACAAAGAAGAAGAAGCAGATGAAGAAGTGGATGCGTTTACAAGGAAGCTACACAAGATTTTTTAGCCTTTTGAATGAAAATATTAGTTGGGAGTCAAAATTTGCTTTCAGACCTGTGAGGCGAGGTATGTTTCAACTGCCTGAAAGTTGGTTTTCCGGCGCGAGATAATTTCCCGAGCAAAGCAAACGTTTAAGATTAGCCCACGTAAAAGAGAATTGCAACTACAGAGATAAGTTTGATGAATCTAAATTCTTACTTGTTTGTCCCAAGCGTAAAAAAACGAAAGTAATTAAAATATCAATTAATATCAACATTGGTTTGGTCACATTCCAAAGCAGGGGAAAAGGCTTTTGGTTTCTTCGAGATATGGTGTACGATTGATTCCATAGTTTCTCGTAGAATAATGTGAATATTATGGTTGAAAGATCAATAGTATTGTAGAATACTGTGGATACTATCGTTGAAAATTCAATAGTATTGTAGAATACTGTGGATATTACTGTTGAAAGATCAGTAGTATTGGGTGGTTGGTTTTTCTGTCACGAATGACGTATCCATGAAAAATATACCTATACTTTTCTTGGAAAGCTAAACCTATTCAAATAAGGTGGGCATCACGGGCGGAAACATCCATGAAAGAAAAGCTGTTGTTGAATATAGATTTCTTAGAATTTGAAATTTCTGCCTCAAGTGTTCCGAGTTTTCCCCATTGACCTACATACAGGTTACAAAGTTGTAAACTGCTGAATTATTATATTTCAATTCAATAAACTTGTTTATGAGAGTTCATACAACAAAGATTTAGACTTCTTATATTGTTGTTGGGTTTGTTTCTTCTTTTTTTTTTCGTTGGATTCTTGTTTTCATAATATTTTTCTTATTAATTATAATCATCCAATCTATTATTCTTGCCACTGTCATCATTATGATAGTTAATTTTTATTTTTAAATTTTAAATATTTTTTTCATCATTCTAAATTTTTTACATCGTTTCAAGGGTTGTGAAAATAAGCAAATGGTTTTTCTCATTCAGTCTCTCCACCAATTCCCTTTTTAACTCCATGACAAACAATTTGATGAATAAAAGACCCTGTTAATAAGCATTATTCCTATAGAAAATAAAATAAAATAAGGAAAAATAGGTCAATTTGATTACACAAAGATAGACCATGACATTTCATGAAAATGCATTAATAAACTAAGGCATTCATTTTGTGCATATCTTGCAATGGCCATGACATTCCATGAAACTACATTTCTTTTAGACATTTTGTTAAATAGTTCAGGGGCCTCCACATTTTGTCAAAAGTTCACGTTCTTTGTTTGTACTTCCATTTTTGGATATGTTAGTGTATGCTTTTTATTTTCTTGGTATAATTTTTTCTATACTTTTTATTTAAACTTGCTTAGGTTAATAAAGTGGGTTTTAATGTGATTTAGATGAGTTTTCAACATCTTCCATGGGAGTTGCAATTTCCTATTTGTGGATACTTTTAGTATACTTTCCCTGTTGGTTGTATTTGCCAACTCCTCCATCTCACATAGTCTATATGCATCCATGTTTTTTGAGCTCTCTTAAAATTAATTTTCATTTAGGGACATTTGTATTTCTTGCATTTGATTCTAACTCTATAATGTTATTTTAATATTTGATAATTTATACTTATAGTTTAATAGTTTCTATTTTCTACACTATTTTTTAAGTTTTCATCTATTTTATAGATTCTAACACGTTATCAAAGAAATTGGTGTAGGGATAGATCTTCTAAGTTCTTACATTTGAGAGATTTAAGAGATTCATGGATGTGGTAGAGGGCCTAATCACTTTGCATGCAAGTTTCCTAAAATCCTAGTATTCTCTTCTCTTGCATCTCCATATGACTTAGAGAAAAAAAAATTGATAGAACTTTTTTAACCTCTAAGGTCTCAAACTCCACCAATTCCATTTCAACTCTATGATCAACAATCTCATGAATAAAAGAGCTTGCTACCTAGCATTATGGCTATAGAAAATAAAATAAAATAAGGAAAAATAGGTCTTTATAATTACATAGAGACAGACCATTGCATTTCATAAAAATATACATAAATAAATTAAGGCATTGATTTTGTGTATATATTGCAATGAGTGTGGTGTTAGAGTAAAATAGGCAATCACCTAGTTAATTAATTATTATGTCAATTTTTTACTTTATTACACTTAAGTTAAACTTAGGAGATATGCATTTTTAATTTTTAGGTCATGTATTTTTTTGTCTCATAATATAGGATGAGGAAACTTGTCATTTAATTCACCTAGAGTTTTATCTAGGGTTATTTTTTTCGTTTTTCTTTCCATAAAGATTCATTATTGTACATTCAATCATTCATTTTTTTTTTATCAATACAATTCTCAAGGTTGAATAGCAAAGCCAATTATTATTTTTCTCTTTGTGATACATGTTTTGGTTGTAGGTGATTTCTAGGAGTTGTGGGGTTCAACAATCAACTCCAACATGGTATTAGAAAACTAAATCTATGACTTTCCATCCTTTTTTTGAGCGATTCAAGCTTGAGAAAAAAATATGCATCATGGAGAAAAATAGACATCGCCATTGCATGATCCAAAATGTCCAATAACCTAGGTAGAAATTCCTATCTAAATGCTTAAATCTAAGCAAGGAAAAATCAAAGCAAATATTTTTGGGGCTTGTATATTTGAGCATCAAAATCTATACAAATGTATGGATCCATACAAATATGTATATCATTATGATGTTACAATCACCATCACTATATCATCGTACATTGTCTATATCAAAATCTAGGTCATTGCACAAAAAATGGGAAAAAATATTAATTTACAATGATATAATTGATTTTTTCGTCAGTAATCATACTATTGTTGTGTAGGCTCATTAGGGTTGAGTCATCATCAGGGTTTGAAAATGATCAGTCATTTCTCTTATTAGCATTGCCAACTTTGTTTCTTCTAGCACTAGGATTATGCAGGGAGTTTGGAAAGGCCTTGATTATTTAAACAATTTGGGGCCAGAGTTTGGATCCCCAAAGGGTCTATAGTCAACGAGTCATGTGGGAGTGACATACCTTGAAACTGAGCTATCATCACTCATTAAGTTGATGATTGAGTTTTAATTTTAATTTCTAAGCGTCTTCCTTTCAATACTCTTGTACAGGGGAAAAATAGGGTAGACCCAAATGCATGAGCAAGAGGATGAACCACTAATTTTTCTAAGACCCTAAACACTCCAATTAAATGTGTAAAATAAGATGCAAATAACAATAAAATATACTACCTAACTATTATAGCAACTATGGGGGAAGTTTTTAGAGCATAAAAAGCTATGTACCTAGTTAAAAAGTTGACGTTTTTGAGCTATAGAGGACTCATTCGCCTTTAGTGTCTAATGGGTCCTTTTAGGGTTTCGAAAAACTAATTTCAAGGTCTTGTTCCTTGATGTCTACACTCTCTAATTCCCTTTTATCAACTTCTAAAACTTTGTATGCAATTTTGTAGCTTTGATTCTTTGATTTTGCACTTTGAATGACAACTTTTGCAACTTTGCAACATTGACAATTTTGCTCCAAACATTGCTCTTCAACTTGTAAATTTGCAATCACACACTCAAGGATAGAAAAAATTGTTTGTTAGTGAATGGGGGTTTTCCTCAGTCAAACCCCTTGTAGGTAATCAAACCAAATGATGAAATGAAGCGTGAAACTTGAAATACACAATTGATGTGACCTTGGATGATGTCTTGTGAAACAAATCCACAAACTAACATGTAGTGCCCATGAAGAATATAGATCTTGGATCCTTGAATGTGATTTTAACAATGGTTGCAAGTAGATATTCAATGCTACATCCACTTCTTTAGCTCAACAACATGAATGCATGCATCAAACCCTTGATATGATGATATGACCTTGAATTGCTATAATAAACTCTTGAAATCTGCCTTGAAATGCCTTATGAATGCTCTTGTAATGCTTTAATGCTTGATCACTTGAATTCTTGAAGGCTTAAAATGAATTGCTAGAATGCTTGTAAGTTTTGCTAGGAGAAAAAATGTGAATTAACCCCTTATTTATACTAAATTAGGATATTAACGTTGCAATTAAAATAATTAAGGCCAACACCAGATTTAGAAAGAAACATTATTAAATTCCTCCCATAATGAAATTCAAAAAGAGGGGTCCCATTAAGGGAGGACCCATTCGCCACCTAGGGCGAATGGGTCCTGGATCAATTTTCTAGGACCTAACCTTGCCCAATGAAATATTTTGTTAATTAAATTATGAGTGTCAGGATAGATCTTTGGGAGGTGTCAAAATTAAGGCTTAAATTTGAATTAAAACAGGTTAATTACTCCAATTACCCAAAATTAATTCATGACCACCTAGATAAGTGTGAAAGTGCCTTATAACACTTTACAACACTTAAACAAGGTATGCACATTATGTACATTTTATTCAAAAAGGGGACCATAAGGCTTAATTAAGCAAATACATTCTAGAAAAGTGTGAAAGTGTGTTACAACACTTTAAAACACCCTTTCCAAGGATCAATTAAGGCATGTTTTAGTCAAATAAAGGTCCTAGAATAGTGTGAATGTGTACACCACTCCAAGATATCATTAGTTAAATTTTAATGTCAATTATCAAACCAAGTAAGGAAAAAGACTACTTTTTCCATTACTATGTTTTGCCCCCACTTTAGTGAGAGGATGACCCCATGTCAAACTCACACTAAAGTAGACATCCAAGACACTTAAGTATGCGACAATAACAAAGATACATGATCATACCCTATCAAAGGCCAAGATAAATAAACAAAAATAAAGGATCAAGCACAATCGTTTCAACGCAATGTGAGACGGGGTTGTTTTTCCATAACATATGTTGCTCACTCTGGGGTAGTGGAACCTTAGTCTACCCACTAGGTAAGTTGTCCCAATGAAGTGGTTTAGTGAGAAAGTCATGGTTTGCAGTCGAGTTTACAATCATATCGATATTAGGTAACATAAAATCATCCTTAAGAGAAGCCTTATTAAGATCATGAAATTCAATGCAAACATGAATACGACTGTTAGGTTTGCTAACAGACATGATATTTGAGATCCAAGGTGAAAAGTCGATTGGACGGATAAAGCTTGCTTTTAGTAACTTCTCTATCTTAATCTTAACCAACAATGCGACCTTCATATTCATCTTTCAGATATTTCATTTGTCAGGCTTTCTAATTGGGCATAGGATGATATTGTGGACCACAATGGACTCATTAATACTAGGCATATCCTCATATGACCAAGCGAAGATATCAAGGTGGGAATGTAATAGATCAAAATATTCTTCAGCTTCCTCTGGAGAAAGGCACTTTCCAATCTTAATTACCTTTTTAGAGGATTCAAGATCCATGAAAATTTCCATAGTATCCCAATTGAGGAGAGGAATATGGTCTTCAAGGTGAGGTATAGGAACACCATAATCCATGTTAGATAGAGGATTTTCCTCATCCACATCCAAGAAAAATTATCCAAAGTATGCTTGTTTATTCAAGCGATATGAGAGTCACTACTTATGGTGAAAAGAAGGGTGATTCACTACTCATGAGCGTCTTTCTTTCCAAGAGAATCCTAGGGAACAAAATACCCTAAACTACCTCAGGTTTTGTTTAATCAAACTAGAAGGCAGAATGAAGAAATTGCAAAGAATAGCTCGAAGGAAAAATAACAACAAGGGTAACCAGACATACTACTTTAGAGACTGAAAGAGCAAGATACTAAGATATCTATCATAGAAGGAGCATATCTCGGACAGAGGAAAAAAGCGTAGGAGTAGGACACTAGCACAAGAGGACGCTAATGCGGCATGCTAGGGTCCTAGAGGCACGTTGGCGTCCTAAACAGACAAAGTGCTAAACCTCTAGATAGAAATGCCATAGACCTACTAACTAGCTCAGATATGAGGTATGTTTATCTAACTAGATTGACATAAAGCAAAAAATTCTAGAAATACACAAGGAAAATGGAGAGCCAACTTACAAAGGGTCCTGCATTTTAGATCTTCCTCCAAGATTTTCTCAAACAACCTATACACAAGATGAACAAGGGAAAATGTTGGAGATGTTTTGGGGCTTGCCGCAATCAAACCCCCATTTTGGTGTTCCCACCTCCACAAACAGCTAGATAGATAGAGAAAATGGACACAAAGTAAACAAACACAAAGTGATAAAATCAAATCCTACTCAAGGAGGACAACTTATATTACAAGATAAAGCTACAATAAGTTATCTATTCATAAATAAACAAGAAGCAAGAGAGTGTTACCAACAGTTCGTGACCCCCTCTTAACTTGACGGATGCATCGTTGATTGCTTGCAAGAGAGCTTTGGTTGTTGGAGGGACCTTCTAGTCTAGTAGAGCTTTGTCATAGAAGCAAGATTGAGAAGAGAAGAGCAAAAGTGTAGAGGCAGAGTGAGAGAGTGAAGTGTTAGAATCCAAGAACTTACAAAATGAGCTTACAAAGGAATGAGTTTTGTGTTGTTGCATGGGTACTTGAGGATTCGTTACTCTCAAATTTTGACAGTAGGGACATGTGTTGTGAGCTAAAGATTCCAAGATTCCCCATTTCTAAATAAAAAAACTTAGGGATGCTACTGTGCCGCACGAATGTCCAACTCATCATTTTTCAGGAAATCAGGTGATAGATTGTTGTCGCTTCATCATTGGTCTTTAATATGGATTTGAAATCACAAAATTCCCCCATAAGGTTCTTGTCATAAATGCAGCTAGGTGCAATAAATGCAGGGTCAAATGCGCAAATATGAAATTTGCCCTAGGGTACAATTTTACGACATTACAGACTAAAAAAAATTAAATTACATATATAAAAATATCAATTTAATATATTTGATATAAGTTCACTTAACATAAATCATTTTCTAATTATAAATAAAATTCCCATTCAAAGTTACTATATTAAAATAAGTTCTCTTGTATTTTAAAAAACTTGACATCAATTTTGAAGGTAATTAATTTAGGCTATTTTACTATTGAACATGTTTCTTTTCAAATTAAACTAAGTCAATTGTTCTAGTATAAGTGTAATGGTGGAATTTGTATACCTTTGCCATTTTTTATTTAGTTTAGTGCTTATTTTTAAATCTTACTCTATTGAGATAATGAGATTATATTTAGTCCTGTTAATAAATTATGTTGAGAGACATTACATAGTTGTATATGGGGGTTAAGGTTGAGGTTAGTGTTCAATTATGGTAAAGGTTCAATTAGGGTTGAGGATTAGGATTTGAGTTCAATTTAATTAGGGTTACAAATTAATTAAGGTTACAATATAATTAGGGTTAGGGTATAATTATGGTAATTGCTAAAGTTAGGGTTAAGGTTTGAACAATATGAAAAATGGGGATGCTTTATTGCCTAGGTCATAGAACACCACTATTCTCCAACTGACATTCAAGGATGTCCTAGGGATCCAAATTGGATTGACTATCAACCTCGAAGGTGAGTCAATTCTCAACAAGGAAGAACTAGGAGGGGGGTTCTTTAAGCTTTGAGGGGTTCACCACCAAGCAAAAGCTTGGAAAAGACAACTTAACATTCAACTCACTAAACCTAGTAATGCAAGCTAAATAAATGATGCAAATGATGAAATTAAGCAACATGAAGTTATGATGTATGTACCTGGGAAGTCTAGAAATGTGATGAGGATTCTGGAAATGCAAAGAAGTTGTCAAAATCTGCTATGGAGGACTAAGACATCCTTGTACTGTCTTATTAGTCTTGCTGTTGTTTTTTGGGAGAAATGTGGAATCTTCGGATGCTGGAAGAGGATCCGAAAGAATCTATGAAAAATTCCACTTGGAAGACTAAGATGCCCTTGCTACCATCTTAGTCCTAATCTAAATTTCTAAAAATTTTGAATGTGATCCTGAGGGTTGATGTCTGCACTTCCTTCTTCTCTGATCTCAGATTTTGAAACTTCCAGATTTGGCCTATAGGTGAGTTTCCATGAAGATGACAACTTTGCAATGCAAATTTGAAACTTTTCACTTCAAATGATTTTCAAGTCATCAACCTAAATCTACACTCATAAGCACACAAGAGATGAAAAACTTGTTGATTGTTAGTAAATGGGGGTTTTCCTTGGTCAAACCCCTTCTTGGAATTAAACCTTGAAATAGAATGAAATGGAGGCAAATGATGAATGAACAAAATACCATGTTGCAACTCACCAAACCCTTGTAATAAGCTGCTGCAAATATGCTTGAAATGGCTACAATGGATGTGGTTCTTGACTCTTGCTTGAAGGATGTAGATCTTGCACAAAACACTTGCTTGAATCATAAACCCTACATCACAATTGTTAGCACAATAACACACATGATGCAACAATATCCTTGATATGATGCTTGAATCTTGATGATGGCTCCAAATGCTTGATGAAATGCTCTTGAATACTTTCTTGAAATTGCTAGAATGTTTAGATATCTTGTTATATGAAAATGAGAGAATGAACCTTGTATTTGTACTTATCCATGCTTAATATCCCGGAATTACACCACAACAAGCCGACATATGAATTCATTAATTGAAGGAGGCTAAATCCTGCCAAAATTTGAAATTAAATCCCGAAAATACCTTAAGGGGGATCTTAGTCCCGAGGCACGAAACTTGGGGCACAGACTACAAAAAGGGGCCCATTTAAGGCACACTTGAAATTAGGGTCCCAATACCTTTTGGGGGACAAAGACACCCTATGTGTCTTATTATTCCTATTCCAAAAATCAAGGACACAACCATAATCATTGAATTATAATCATTTCCCCTTTGATGTTTGTTGAGATTAGCCATTAAAAGATATAGTTTATTAGGCTTGTGGATACAAAATAGGACCAATTAAGACATAAATAAGGATAAAAAAAGCAAGGTGGGCCCAAACAAGCGTGAAAATGCATGGGTATGCATTTTCCTACACTACAATGTTCAATTAGACTTAGGGTTTAATTAGGGTTATAATTTGATTAGGGTTAGAGTTTAAGTAAGCTTAAGGTTCAATTTGGATTATGATTAGGGTTTATTTAAGGTTATTGTCAAGGTTAAGGTTAAGGTTCAATTAGGGCTAGGGTTCAAATAGGATTTAGGGTTCAATTAGGGTTAGGATTTAGGTAAAATTAGGATTAAGGTTCAGTTAGGGTTTAATTGGGGTTAGGGATAGGGTTATTTGATAAATATTTGGGTTAGGGTGAGTTTTGGGGTTCAAATAGGGTTGGTGTTCAGTTAAGGTTCAATTAGGGTTAGGGTTAGGGTTAGGTTCAATTAGTGTAAGAGCTAGTGCTAAATTACGAGTAGGGTTTAATTTTAGTAATGGTTAAGGTTAGGGTTAGGGTTCAATTAGGGTTAAACTTGATATTACCTAGGGTTAGGTTCAAGGTTCAAATATATAATTAGGGCTAGGCTTGCACTTAGGGTTCAAGTTAGTGTTCAATTAAGGTTAAAGGGTTCATTTAGGGTT